>JAKCPI010021856.1:0-109000 GCA_023213315.1 Euborellia annulipes | reverse complement strand
TTACAAATAAATGACTATAAAGAACACTTACAATCAAGGGTTGTTAATGGAGGGAAAAACAAAATATTTAAAAATAATCCTCTTTTTAATTTTTTTTTCAGAATGTTTTCGACTGGTTTACAAGTTGTGAATAACAAATTCTTACTAGTTAAGCCTATTACTTATTATTATTAGGGAATTTTTAATCATAGACCATATTTTTGTATTAAATATTTATTAATAATATATAAATGCTGTACAACGTTTCGACTGCTTATTCTGTCTGCAGCCGTTATCAAGTACTGTGCACTTGCTCCGACTCAAGTGAACAAGCAGTCGAAACGTTGTACAGTATTTATATATTTTTAATAAATATTTAATACAAAAATATGGTCTATGATTAAAAATTCCCCTAATAATAATATTTCAAACCACAAAAGCTTTAATAAACCTATTACTTATTATAATTTATAAACAAAAAAGTATATTTTAGTACAGGGCAACATGATTATATATACACTGAGGTGCAAAAAAAATTGGAACACTTTGTTTCTTCTAAAAAAAAGACCTATTATAATCTATCTTAATGATACTGTAATTTATCAAACATTTAAAATGAAATATGCTCTTCTGCACCAAGAGTCGCGGGTTCACACAGTGGCGTCATTTGGGGGGGGGGGCTCTGATTTTTATAAAATTTTATATTATTCTAAATAAAATACTCCAAAATACATCTACGAGTATACAAACTGTACAAAATTAAACAATTAATTAAATTAAATATGTTTTGCCCAAATTTGAGTACCCATTTGTAAGTAAATTTTAAGAAAAAAAATGTTTGCCCCCCCCCCCCAAGAAAAAGTTGAAATGACGCCACTGGGTTCGCATCCCGTCTCATGCCACAATTTACTTCAATTTAATTGGTTACCAATAAATTGAAATAAATAGAAACGGGGTCTAAATGGCCTCCGATAAAGACCTTAAATAAATTTAAAAAAAAAAATGAAATAATTTATACATTTCTAAGTAAATTTAACACAAATCCCTATCATTTTAATAAATAATTACAATTTAAATAAAACAAAAATGTCGATTTTCAATTTGAGGGACAAAATCATCATAGTTCCGATATGTTTTGCTAGGATGTCTATCCTAAGTTTTCGACCTCGAGGCCCTTGTGCTAACTTGGGGAGAGACGGGGGTGCAAAAACCTCAAAATTTGTGTACTTTTTTCGCTTCTATTTCGCAAACTAAACATATTTTGTGCACCATAGTACAATACAAAATTGTAGAGTATTAAATTTGCTAAAATTTGGTTGATAAATCGAATTTGTAAACTCAATATCAACTGAGATACGGCCGAACCAATTTTCTATTTGTTTTACATTTCGAGAAACTTTGTCTAACAAGTAAGTAAGTAGTATAAGTGTAAGTTTGATCGGCCGTATCTCAGTTTATATTGGGTCTACATATTCGTTTTATCAACGAAATTTTATAAATTATTTCATATTAAATGTTTAATTAACTACAGGATCATTAAGAGAGATTAGAATAGGTTTTAAGAAAAAAAGTGTCCCACTTTTTTTACACCTCAGTGTATAAAGAAAGGCTCTAAATTTTTGAAATTTATTTTTATAAGAAAAAAATGAATTTAATTAAGTTTGCATGCTGTTTATAATATGTATTTTAAAAATTAAAATGACTCAATGATGGAAACAATATATAATATGTTAGCGAGGTGAATAATTCATAGCTAGTTGGTTCAAAACCCTCTTATGTCAAGTTTTCAGCCCCCTTAGTCAATATAAATATATTGACACATATGAATATATTGACTTTGATTGGACGGTGAATTAGATATAACTGATAGATCATTATAAATTTTATGAAATATGTATCAAAAAACATGAGGGTTGTCTATTGATCGAACCCTAGCCTTGAAGATGGTCAAATAGTCAGGGCCGGATCTAGGGAGGGGCAGTGGGTGCGTAGCCCCGGGCGGCAGATATTAGGGGGCGGCAATTAAAGAAAGATTTACTAAAAAAAAGCTAAAATGATATGAATTTTGTATAGAAAATTTTAAGGAGGGGGGCGGCAAATTAAATTTTGCCCCTCCTAAGAAATCTCCTAGTTCCGGCCCTGCAAATAGTCGACCGAAACAACGCTATGGGTTCAAATATAATAAAAAATAAACATAGAATAGCTGCTTGGTCTTTTATTTATCCTGTTAAATATATAAGCTAGAAAACTATTGATAAGAAATAGTAAATATTATTGAAGTGGGATGTGAAAGTAATTGATTATAATTAATAATAATTATTTTTCAGGGCTTTCAGGGAAAATTCAAAGGGTAAAAAAACAAAAAAAAATCCTAGTGGTGGAAAGCAGAGAAAAATATAAAATAAAATTGAATTTTTTCTACTCGACCTAATTTGTTTCTCTCTTCTTTTAAAAGAAGTTTCAAAAATTTAGAGTCTTTATTATTTAATATATATCGCTCATTTGCTGCATAACTCAAAATTTCTGTTTTTCAGGAGATCAAAAAAAAAAAAAAAAAAACATAATAAAATTGTAACATATTAATATATGTACTCGAATTAGAAATGGTTGCAATAGGAATTCTTTATTATCGAAAATACCACTGGTACTGTACACCATGCACAAAATCTTCTTTTTAACTGAAATGTTAAGCCTTTGATTTCAACGAAGAGGTAAAGAAAACTAGCGATACAAAAAAATCAGATATTTTGCGGCAAGTATGAAAAGCTCAGATATGTCCCTCCGCCAGATAAAAAAGAATTTTTTTATTATCCTTACTGTGCCAGTAACTCAAAAATTTTGAATTAGGGCGATATTTCAGCAAATGAGCGATATATAGGCCTATACAGTATATCCTTATAATCAGCGACTGATAGGTAGAATCCTTTCTTGTTGAGCAGTTTGAACAGAAGAGGTTCAAAAGTCACTGTTGTTATCTTCTTAGTTGTCACATTGCCAGCTATAGGATTTTTCTTGACATACACCATTTGAAGAAATAAAGACCTAAAATTGAGAATAATGTTAAGTGTTAAGATTTCCAAAATAAAAAAATCTTATTTTAAAATACGCAGTAAAATAAAAAAATATTAATTAATTAAGGAATAACATATCATTCAAAGTTCATTAACATCTTGCAAAATGTTTTCCTAAAAAAGCAAATTGAAAGAAAAAATAATATTTTCTTAAAAAATATAATAGTAGGCCAAAATTGATTAAATGCGACACATATAAATAGGCATTTTCATATATCGTTTAAGTTCTTAAAAGTATTTTCTTACTATCATGCTCAAAACGTTCCAGACAAGGAGACTAGAGCCTCAAAACGGAAACAAATAGACCATGATAGTATGAATAGACAAACAAATTTCGTATCGGAAACAATTCATGTATGATAAGAACATAAAAAAATGATTTCTATTAATTTTCTATAGCGCTTTCAGCCAAAGGGAAATATTTTTCGTGTTTTACTCCGTTTTATGGTACTTGTTTGGATATTCTTTTATAAAAACAATGAAATAGTCACATGCTTTAATATTGTCCCGCTATGTGCTGAAGATGAAGTCATTACGCTGGTATTGAAATATTTACAATAAAACGAAAACGGTAACAGGCAAAAAAAATTTTCCTTTGGTTGAAAGTCCTAAGGAAAATGGGAAATTTTTTCAAGAGCGAAATGGACAAAAGCTTACCTTAGGATTGATTTAATTATTAGATCTAAATAGTAACTTAAACTTAGTAAATACATGAAAAAGAATAAGAAATTTTCTATTTTAGGGAGCGTACAAGTATTACTTAACGCAATTTTTGAAGATTTTTTACCCCCCCCCCCATGTAACGCGCCGTAACATTTTTCTGGACCCTCCCCCCTAGACGTTACGTAAAGCTCAAGTGGCAATTGTAACTAAAAGTCACAATTATGTTGCCCAAAGTATCGGAAAGTGGCTAAAATACCAGTAACGTAACGCAATGTTCAACCCCCCCCCCAAATGCGTTACTTAATACGCTCCCTTAGGTGTTTTAGTTATTTAGTAAGTTAGCTCCTAGTGAAAGCATTTGTTATTTCTCAGGACGGCTGAGTTTTTTCAAATGAAATAAACAAGAGAGGAGTAAATCAAAATAATTTGTTATCTCTACCGTATACATTTGAGGACAAGCCTCTCAGAAGGAGTCAGGTTAGTTGTTGAGATTTATTCGAAATTCCGCCTTTTCTTTTGGAGTCGTTTTCAAGAGTGTGGAATTAAGAGGAACTGGATTGTAAACATCTTGCTCGTCCCCAGTGTATGTCACAGAGTTTTGGATTTGTCTGTGAGATCTAGAGGGAGGTTGTGTGAAAAAACAAGTTTGTGTTTAGTTTACACAAATAACCCCACTAAACACATCGCAAGCCTCGGAGACATGCATTTACCATTCGACTTGAGGAGTAGGCAGATTGAGGCCCCGAAGTTAACCCAAACAAGATTACAGAGAATTAATATCCTTCTAGATCTCAGAGAAACCCAAACCTTTGAGACATCCCATAACCAGTCCTGGGGATCAACAAGACTCCGACCTCGTAAACAATCCACCTCCGAATTCTTGAAAAAGGCTCCAAAAGGAGAGCCGAAACGTCGAGTAAATCTCAACATCACACGCGACTTAAGCCGAGAAAACATCTTCGCATACGTCCGGTCGCGGAAACCTTCCAGAATATATATACGTATATATATTTTTTCAATTTGAGAAATAATTTCACGAATTCAGAAAAAGTGCCTATTTCAGGTAATTAATTACACTAACCAATGAGATTTGTTAGTGAAATTTAATTTCATGGTCTCAAAAGCTCATTTTTTCTGAAAATAGTATAATAAATATGGCGAAAAGCAAGAATTTTTTCAAATTACCATTCTTTCTCATAGGTCCTTTTTTATGTTTTTCCTTCCATTTTTTTCAAATAATTATTCCAGAATTTGGTCTTTTGCCTCTTATAGAAATTCTTTCAAGATGGAAGGGCTAAAAATTAAAATCAATTAATTAATAAAATTCCTTTGTTTAATGAAAAATGAGTGAACATAGTAGTAAAGTAGTTTAAATGGATAAAATGTTCAAAGCAATATTTATAAATATATATACATACATAAATATATACATTATATATATAACACATTGAAAAGAAGCTTATTCGAGTTTTTTTCAAGTTTTTTTTGTCATATTAGATATAATAATAACAGGTGACATAGGCCTATATAGTCGAAAAAAAACATACTGAGGTCTTTTTAAATAAAATTAAAAAAGACAAAGTATACCAAGAAATAAGGAGCTCAGCATTATCTAATGAGCACAGTCCATATGGTTCAGGAAAAGGAGCTTACTCTACTAATTATTTTTCCATTGATTATTGAAGTTTATTTAATTTCAATTATTTAAAAAAATAGGCAGAGGGACACACTCGATATTTTTTTATTCCTTTATAAGAAAATTATCAGCTAAATGATTTTCTTTAAAAATTTGAGAAGAATCTATTTAATTCAGCATGCAAAAGTTTAATAACTTTGCCACCTTAAAAAAGACTAATTTACAAATCTATTGAGAGGGGAAGTGGTTAGAACTAGATTCAGTATCATCCTATCTTAAGAAAATTTTACCAACTATCATAAGGCGAAATCCAATAAATTATGTTGTAAGAAATATAAATTTATCAACTCTTCAATTGCATTTTAGCTTCAAGAATTTCTTTCATTCGAGGATTTAAATAATCTGATATTTTCTTCGGTTCTTTTAGTATGCCCGTCATCTAGAAAAAAAAAACAGGAAAAATTAGAAAATTAAAGAATGTTAAATAAAATTTCTCTCTAAAATTTTCGTAAAAACAGTATGGTATATATACATTATTTCCGAAACAATAAATTTGATAAAAGTATGTTGGTGAAATTATCCAAAATTTGTTAATATTTTTGATACAAATACATGCCAGAATATCCACAAAAAGAAAATTTATTTGTCAGAGTAATTTATGAATGTAGTATGTTTTATCACCTTTACAGTGTCAATATAAAATCGATCTTGGGTAGAAAAGTTAAAAATTTCCTTTAATATAATAATAAATTTTAAAAGAAATGATTTCTTTCACTTTATGCATATGACATTTGATATTGAGAAAAACTAACCTTAACTTGACATCAGCTGGTTGCTGGTTGGCGCACTATTCAGAACACCGCTTTTTCTTTTTTCAGATTGAGACAGGTAGAGATTCAAATTTAATCAATAGAAGCAGTGGGGGGTTTTTTTTGGTTTGGTTAGTGATTTGAATCACTTCGAATATTAACACGAAAACCGCAAACCGTCACCACACAACCCAACACATCTCAAAGGCAAACACAAGCCTCGGAAACATCCAGCAATACATCGGCTGGGGGAGTAGGCAGATTGAGGCCCCGAAGTCAACCTAAATTAAACACACACCACACACACACACATAAAATCTAAATCTCAGGAACAAATCCAAGCCCCTAACACATCCACTAACCAAACCAATAACACCTCGACTTGGGAGGCAGATTGAGGCCCCGTAGTCAACCTAAACCTAACACAAACACAATTACACACACCCAAACTTCCTCCAGCTCAGTGGCGTCATTTCAAATTTTTCTTGGGGGGAGGAGGGGGCAAACTTTTTTTTTTCTTAAAATTTACTTACAAATGGGTTCTCAAATTTGGCCAAAACATATTTAATTTAATTAATTGTTTAATTTTGTACAGTTTATATACTCGTAGATGTATTTTAAAGTATTTTATTTAGAATAATATAAAATTTTATAAAAATCAGATCCCTTGGGAGGGGGGGAGGCAAATGCTGCCTGTGAACAAAATATCTAATGAACAAAAAGGAGAGGAACGAAAACTAGGTTGAAATTTTATATTTAAGTTAGGTAGCTTTCTGGTATCTTAAAGAAGCTTTTGAATAAAATTGACCAGATTTTACAAGTACTTTATTTTCACAAAATTGCATCTAAAGGCGGCCATACACGGCAGGTCCAAAATCCAAATTGGCCCGGCACCGATCCAAAACTCGCCGTGTATGGGGGAAACCGAGTTGGCTCGGCGACCGTTAGTTGGCTCGGTTGGATTTCCATCCGATCCAAAATCCACAGAGCCAAGTCCACGAGCCTTGGATTTGTCCTCGCCGTGTATGGTAGTTCTCCGAGCCAAGCCAAAACTTGAGCAGCGTTGCCAGATTCATATTTATTTTTTTTAGATCCTTTTGATATTTTTTTTAAATTTTCTGAAGAGATTTTAATTAGGATAATTATTTAAATATTTTTTAAATCATTTTTTTTTAAATAAAATTTTGAAAAAGTACTAAATTAAGATAATTATGAGTGACATGTCTTTTGTTGGGGGGAAGTTCAAATGATCAATGGCATCCCGCATTTTTGGGGCAATTTTGCATTTTGATTCAATGACCCACAAAATATCCTACATTTAATTTGTAACCGTTTCTTCACTTGTGTTTAAGATTTAAATAAAAATTTTCAATTTTAAAAATTATTTAAATTATTTATGATATGAAAGATGACATATTGGGATATTTTTATGCAATTTTTCATTTTGTTGTATTAAACGAAATTCTATTTCAAAAAAGGCACAGATGTAACGAGCTACAAAAGGTTGTTTTTCCTTCTATAAAGGATTTAAATAAACATTTTTATTTATTATTTATATGGTGACATATTTTCTGATATTTTTAAACAATTTTTTTGTCTTATTAAACAAAATCATTTAATAAATTCTATTTGTTTTTTCTTGTTGTATCTTCCTTATAAAAAAATATATATTTTTTGGCATTTTTATTTTGTTGTATTAGGCACCGATTTGACAATTTACTAAGAGACTAACCTTTATTTACTCTTAAATGTCAAATTTCAAACGGGCCTGCTTGGCTCGGCCGTGTATGACCCCCTATTTTGGATCGGTCGAAAAATGGACTCGCACAAATTGGCTCGGTCTAAATGGCCGCCTTAACGATTTTGATCAATTTTTTTTATAAAATGTATATTCACATTTCCTCTCCAAAATTTTATGAAGCACACTTTACTCTTGTACTTTTTAGGAAAAATAGAAGAAACCAGTGGCGTAGCGAGGGGGGAGGCAAGGGGGGTCATCATGCTCCGGGCGCAACTCACGAAGGGGCGCCAAATGGTTCGCAAAATAATTTTAATGTCCGGGGGAAACATTTCCGCGTGATGGAAAAATTAGGTACCGTAAAAAATTTTTTCCGCAGGAAGGGTAAAAAATTCCGCAAAATTTAGCCTTCCTAACAAAAAGGTGAAATGATTTTAACGGCAAGGCAAAAAATTTTCCGCAGGCAGGAAAATTTTTGAGTTCGCCCTCCTCCCTCCGAAAAAATTTCTATATACGCCCCTGTATAATATTATATGGTTTTCCGATGGGGGGGGGGGCGCTAAAATGGTATTTTGCCCCGGGCGCGAGTTAAGCTCGCTAAGCCACTGGAAGAAACAATATATAAATATTGTTTATATATTTGAATAATTGACTTTTCAGATACTATAGGAACGTAAGACATAAAAATAAAAATAACTGGTGTGAAATCACATTTCTTTAGATTTCCAAGAAAGCTGTGTGCTGTGCCACACATTATATTTTGAACTAGTCACATGGGCGTAACTAGGGGGTGCCCCCCCCCCCCAGAAAGATCCCTGCCCCAAGAAAAATTGAGAAAATATAGGCTTTCCAGGCCCCCTGGAGGATAGCTGTTCCCATGGCCTCCCCAGCCAAATTCTCTAGTTACGCCCATGACTAGCCATTACCTATTTCCATCATTAGAAGGTTGTCAAAATTTATGTAGTTTTAATTAATTAAATGACAATTATTTGATGGCACATTTGATTCCCGTTAGATGCTTTCTCCAAAGTGAAGGAGAGAGAGAATCAGGCCGATGCAGCCACAGCAGCTGATGTTGCAGAGGGACAGATACTGTTAGGAGTAACGAACGACACCGTTTTGATTCTCTTCGCTTGCATGCCCAAACAAATCCGCTCAACCAAAATTTACTTATTAATTAACATACCGGTAGGCGATAACTCTCCTAATAATATCAAAGTAAATTAAAATTAAAATCATATCGAGAATTTGATAATTTGGTGATTTAACTTTCCATAGAATAATAGAAAGCCGATCCGACCCTCAACCATTTGGGACCAGGTTTTTTTAAAAACAAATGAAATCATATAAGAGGGGAGAGTGAAATTATTATATTTATAAATCAAACTATCAATCTTTTATTCTAACATATTATTAATTAAAAAAGTAGAATAATTTTGAAAAATTTGTTTTGCTTGGTTTGTAAAATTTCACTTGCAAAATGAAATGGTTCGTTTTTTTTTTTTTTGGGAAACTCCCATAGCCTAGATTCGAACCTGGGCCACTGTGTTGGTCACTCTTGCCTCTGACCCGAAATGAAACCACAAGTGTCCTGGCAAGTGGGCCGATTGAAATAAATATAGAACATGTCCAACCAGACGAAGGCTAAAGATAGAAAAAGTTGTCTTCCTTAATCCTTTCTGGTTTTTTCTAAAATTTTATTATTAGTTAGTATGAAAGAACAGGTCAAGTGGGAAGGAAGGATGTGCCACGCATCCGAGGACTATTTCAAATCGTATATAGAGTTAAAAATTTGGTACGACTAAAAGCATATTACACCAATAAGTCAATATGTCAACACATCGCCTGCTGAGAATACTGAGTGGCGAAAGTTCAAAATTCAACAATTCGAGAAAATGTGTTTGAAAGTTTTATAAACATATACATTTAAATATCCGGGCAACAAATGAATAGGCCAGAATCAAGAGCAAAGAATGGAAATATATTTTCGTCACTTTGCTATTCAAAAGAGAAGACGTTTTAACAACGATTGCGTGGTTAAATTTTCGGACTTTCGCCACTATGATTCTCAGCAGGCGATATATCTAGTAACTAGATAGAGCTTTGTTTGAAAAAAAAGGAATTTTTTTTCAATCAAAGCTCCAATATAGTGTAAATAAGCCAGTCAATATATCTTATAAGATAACAAATTTTCGGGATGATGATTGATTGGGCAGAAATTGCTCCCTCTGGACTCGAACCAAACGTCCCTGGTTCATCTCGCAAATTTGTTATTTTAAACATATAATTATTTAGTTTCCTATAAGGAAAAATATTTATTTTTTGTTACCATGTCATCCATCTTTCCTCTCTTTTCCATCCAGTACAAGAGTAAAGTGGTTTTCTAACAATTTTGAAGGGAATGAGAATTAAAAACCATTATTTACAAAAAGAACATCAGTATCAACAATGATAGTCTGGAAGCCAAGGGGTGCGGATTCGGATCCCAGAGAGTCCGATGAATTTATTTAAAAAAATGATATAGGCCTAAATAAATATGCCTAGACCACACATACATGTATATCGTATTTAAATAATAAGTATCGTATAGCCAAGCGCGGCGAAAGCTTGGGATTGGCGACCTCGAGCAATCAGCGTGTGGAACGCTAAGATTAAAACATTAATAAGGTAGCCTCTAGAATTATTTAGCCGATTTTATTCAAAAGCTTAGTTTTGCATGACATGGAGATACCTAATTTAATTTTAAATTTCAACCTCGTAGCTCTTTTAGTTGAGAAATTTTGCCATCCTCAAAACGTGTATTTTCATCAAAATGTATTTATTAAGGGTCGGCAGCTTTTTCATAAGCTAAGAGGAGAGATTCATTGTGAAAATAAAATATTGTATAAAAAATATATTCACCAAATTGAAAAAAATATAAATCTAAATCCTAACTCATTTTGGAGTTATATAAATAAAAAAAACTAGTAATAACGTAACTGATTATTTTGTGATTAATGGAAATAATACTTCTAACTCTAAAACTGTATGTGAAGAATTTTCAACTTATTTTGCTTCTGTATTTAATAACAACAATAATCCCGATCCCAATATAGATTATATGCTAGCCAATTTCAAGTATACTTGCAATGATGTTTTAAATATTAGAGAAATATCAGTGCGTGATATTGAGGTGGCTATAAAAAATTTAAAACCGAAAAAGTCTCTTGGTCCTGATGGCATCCCATCATATATACTAAAAGGTTGCTCGGAAATTTTAATCGAGCCCTTGTACTATATTTTAAATTTATCTTTAAAATCTAAAAAATTTCCTGATGCTTGGAAAACGTCTAAGATTTCTCCTGTTTTTAAGAAGGGAGACCGGAGGGTGGTTGATAATTATAGACCTATTGCTCTCCTGTCTCCCTTTGCGAAGATATTTGAGTCCATTTTATACAGATACATGATGCATCATGTCTTAAAATATATTTCCGAGTACCAGCATGGATTTGTCCCGAAAAGGTCTGTGATAACAAATCTTTGTTGCTATACTGAGTATCTGACTTCCTCATTGGATCAGGGCCATCAGATTGATTCGGTTTATATGGATGTTTCGAGGCTTTTGATAAGGTCAATCATAAATTATTAATTCTTAAGCTCAAACATTACGGAATCTCTGAATCTTTATGTGAACTTTTATATTCTTATTTATATAAAAGAAAGCAATATGTAACATTTAAAAATGAAATATCGTCGGAATATGTTGCCTATTCTGGGGTTCCCCAGGGGTCCAACCTCGGCCCTTTATTATTTATTATTTTTATAAATGATGTTTCTAATATTATAAAAAATTCAAATTTTTTACTTTATGCTGATGATTTAAAAATGTATACCGTAATTAATAATGTTTCTGACTGTGTCAATTTGCAGGATGATATAAATTCAGTTCATGAATGGTGTCTTGTAAATGATATGGCATTGAATACTGACAAATGCTCTATTATTACTTTTTCAAAAAAAAGAAAAATAACAATATTGTCTATAATTATTATATTGAATCAAGTGAATTGTTAAGTAATCATTTTGTGAAGGATCTTGGTGTTACCTTTGATTCTGAATTAACTTTTAATATTCACACCCAGACTATTGTAAATAAAGCATATAAAATGCTTGGTTTTATAAAAAGAAATACCACACATTTTGTGGAAAAAAGACAATATTAAGGTTGTATTATTCACTGGTCAGATCACAGCTTGAGTATGCGCCTGTGATATGGTTCCCATCAACAAATCTTCAAACCGATCTGATTGAAGGTGTTCAAAAAAAATTTTTAAAGTATTTGTTTTTTAAGGAAGTTGGGCTCTCTGGTGCAATGGTTCCTTATAATGAACTATTAAATCTCTTTATTTAAAGAGCCTTCTTGAAAGAAGGAGGGATGTACTTATTAAGAATATTGAGGATCTTCTGGGAAATCGTTGGGACTGTTGCGATTTACTTGCCAAGGTGGGCTTCAGAGTCCCGGCGTTTTCCCTGAGGTCCAGTTCCTTGTTTTACCTAGAAAGAGCACGAACTAGGGTATTGGAAAAATCTCCTATATTTAGGATGTGCTCTGAATATGCCAGAAGAGAGTCCAGCCTCCTTCACAATTGAAATTGTAAACATTAAAATACTAAACTGTAAATTATTCTGTATTCCTGATCTCTCTGTAATTGGAGTTAACAACCTCTGTTGAGAGATTCTATTTCATTAAATTAAATTATTTCATTAAATTAAATTAAATTAAATTAAATTAAATTAAAAATCTCGATATCGAATTCTTTATATATAAAGAGAAAGTTTAGTGGCTGTTCAAACCTTTTCATGACCTGTTTTCTTGACAAGTTCAACTCATATTTGCCAAAGAATTAATTAATAGCTGAACATGAGTAAGCGAAGTGATGACCTCCTCGTTTACAACTTCATTCCCTCAGATCAGCAATTTTTTTAACCATAGGTGACTCAGGATCTCAATATTACTTTCCTAAAAAAAAAAGAGAAAATATTATAGATCAGCGATGAACAATTTAATCATTGTCTATTTTTTTATTAAATTATAGACCTCATAAAGTTAATGAGCAGTGAGATGTTCGTCCCCACTTGCATCAATTGTTTTGGTTGTGACTGGTCGCGGCAGGTGGGTGGGTCGCCTTGCAAGTAGGTCGTCGTCGGTTGTTCAGTGATCTCCGATCTCCTTGTCAGCAGACAGTGTCGGGATGGCTAAGTGGCAACACGCAGCTCTCTTCGTAGGGCTGGTTGTCTTCCTTGCTGTTTGTGTCCCTTCAACCTCTTCTGGTAAACATCGCTTTGTGCCCAAATGGAAGAAACAGGTGAGGCTCTACTTGCTCTTGACCTCGAGTAACCTTTCGTTTATAGGTACAAGGGCAATGTCATTCTATTGTCCTTGAAACGGGAAGTCCAACCATGAAAGAAAAATAAAATTTTAAATATTATTGCATCTTCTATAATGTTTTCCTCTTTACTTTTACTAGAATGGACTGATCGACAATATTCAGAAAAAGCGCTAGACATAGTCCGTTGGATCCCGGAGGGGAAGTTTTTTTATACTAATAATACAAACAAATTTTAAGATGACTTATTAAAATGTTTATTAAAGGCGACATTAAAAAAGCAATAATAGACTTCAGGCATTAAATTCTCTGTAAAACCCATAATTTATTTTTTCCGTACTAAAAACTATCTTCTTCTCCTTAATCCTGTGGTGCGGGGTTGGCGGATCATGGGTTTTTGCGGCCGGGAGGGAATAGAACAGGCCGGTCCGTCGCATGGTCTGACGCCTGTTGAAAATATAGAAGAAAAGAGACTGACATGCAAAGAACAAAAGTACTGCCAGTCCTAGCTAGGGTAGTTCGTGGTCGTTATTCAAGAACCCACAGATGTGGGCCCCTTAGCAAACAAAAAAAAATATATAATTTATTACAAAATTACAGTATATTTATTTTCAAACGAAAATTATGTCTGTAGTATTATTAAGGAAGAGTAGGTAGGTTGCCTACTAACTCATAAATAGAAATCATTACATGCTTAGAGCAGCCAAGAAATTAAATAAAAGACTTTTATTTAATTGTTAATCGTCCTCAGGACGAAGATCGTGATTTGTGACCGAAACGTAAACAATTAACAATTAAATAAAAGTTTTTTATTTAATTCCTTGTTTGCTACGTCTCCTATATCCTAAGAAAAAACAGGATTATTAAACTGGGGAAGAAGAATCAGCAGCTCGTTGTATTTCATTTTTTTATTCCCATCACGTTGACGTTTCGATCCCAGTTGGGTTCTTCTCAGAACAAATGGCTGTTAAATATGTGTATATTATATATTATTTGCAGAACTTATAGCAAGATATCTATTAAATATAAATAAATATGAAATGCATCTAGCTGCTGATTTTTTTCTCCTGTTTGATTGAAGTACCAGCTATAAGCCCTACGTTTCCCAGAGAAGATATTATCATTTTCGTCGATGTTCCGCCAACGCTTCGCTTCGCTTCCATTTTCAGGATGAGCAATCGTCAATTCATTGGTGGACAATAGCGGTGCATACAAAAAAAAGACACGTTTATTTATACATATCAATAAAATAGAGAAATAATTCACTAGTAGGAATAAGACATTAGAAGTAGGAGCCACATGACTGGTCCGTTTACGTTGTGAACAGGCAGCAGAGCAGCTCTGCCCAAGATGATATAATTAAAAGAGCATTTAGAGATAGGAGCAAAGTGTTCCCGAAACGTCGACGAAAATTGCTGGCCGCCTAAAAAAATAAATTTGGGAAGATAAGGAGAATTAAACCTTCTCTCTTAATTTATTGCAAATAAGGATGTCTGGTCATTTTTTAACCAGTATATAAACCGGATATCCTCAATATATATTGGTAAAAAAATAAATCGTATTCTAAATTTTTTCTATTATTTTATAATTTTGACAATCTGTCTCAAAAATGCCATATATGCACTGAGAATACACCCTGATTAGGGACCAAAATATTTCAATAAATTGAAGTGGAGAGAGAGAAGAAGGGGGCTGGTTTTACTCTCCTTATTTTCCCATTCCGCGCTTTACACATTTACTAAATAAATTTATCAACGACTCGCTTGGAAGGACAACTTCCTTCTTTGGTAGGTAGTTAAAGATTTTCCTTACGATATATACAACAATCAACTGTTATAATGATTCTGGATTATATGAGTTAAACAAAGTTGAAGTGCAAATAGAATATTTAATTAAATGCTCATCTTTAGGATAACTGTACAATGAAAATAAAAGTTCAAGGAACTATGGGCTTGGTAATTCCTTTGTCAAGATGACGAAATGCGGTCCTTCAAGGGGGGAAGGGGATGGGGAGAAAGAGGTTACAGGGCTGGATAGCTAAAGCAGATCAAATTCCCTGGAGTCGAAGCCCTTAAAATTCCCACAGACTTTTGCTTTTCCCGATATAATTAATTTTTTTTACATTTATAATTTCGTAATTAATATTTAAAATACAAATAAATAATGTGAGAATTTGGTCTTTTTTTGTGTCGACATGTATTTAGTTTCCGCCGATATATTAGAATTCAAGATGTAAAATTTATAAGTATGGGAAAATATTTATATTTTGTTACTATGGCAACCATTTCTCCTATATTTCCTATGAAGTACAAGAGTAAAGAGTGCTTCAAACAATTTTGAGAGCGAAATGAGAATATACATTTTAAAGAACATCTAAAAAATAATTGATTTATGAATTTTAATCAAAATCGTTAGAGCGAATTTTGAGAAAATCGAAAAAACTGAAAAAGTGCATCAGTAAAGTACTAGTACTTTTGGACCGACTTTGTTCAAAGCTTCGTGTCACGTGCCAGAAGGGTGCCTAACTTAAATATAAAATTTCAACCTCCTAGCTCTTTTCGTTCTTGAGATATTTTGTTCACAGCCACAATACACACAGACAGCCTCATCTTGAATAAACTGTGTTGTGGTTTCCTACTGAGGCCATTTAGGGGTATGACTTTATTAAATAAATTTTTAAATTACCTGATACGTATAGCTACCGGGGGACGTTCCACGCGCTGATTGCTCGGGGTCACCAATCCCGAGCGTTAGGCAGGTTGACATTGCTTAACTGCAACGATTGCGGTGACTGTTGCTCTTCTCCGTTGGCTTTTCTTCTTTTAATTTATATTTGTTTTGTTATTTTGTTTACAAATCAGATGAAATGGATGAAATAATTCCTCCAATTTATTTTTTCTTTTGGACGATAAAATCAAATAGACTTTAGTCTGTTAGATAAATTCGTTCTAGTTCCGTGATGGATTCTTTCATGGCACTCTCTTTTCCTCTGTGGGGCCCATACGTCTCAAGGATGATTAACGCTAATAGAAATCCGACCAGTGGCTGCTCTTTGTGACACACATTGTGAGAACCGGGCTAAGGAGGCGCTCACAATAAGAAGAGAAGAACCTTCACGTCGTAATTAGAATTTATTTATTTTTTTTTAATTTTCATTTTTTTTTTTTCATATAAAGTGGAGAAGAGGATCAAGTGCTTGAATGTTTGGTCTCCTTCCGGTGACCTTTTTTCTCCCTAAAGCCCTCATTTTACTGGTCCCATTTGGCTGCAAATTTCACTTGGCCTTCCAACGAACTCTTCGACGTCTTTGCTCTCGAATCCTTATTTTCTTGGCGTCGTAAATATATAAATCGTCGCTTATTTAAAAGGTTATCCCGAAATTCTAGCGGGATTCAATTGCTAAATTTTCCATGTCCAGTGAAGTAATGATGATGCCTTCGTTGTGTTTAATACTGAAAAATCAAAAAATATAAATAGTAAATTAAATTTTTATTATTTCTAATTTATTAAATTTCATTCATTGCAAGCTCTCTCACCTGATGAGCATCATTACACATAGCTGCCTAATGCAAAACAATATATATACTTCCATGACACTTATTGGGCCCTGAAGATGGCCTCTATCGAGACCGAAACATCGGCCCAATAAATAAAATATTTAAAGAAAAAATTTGGCTTTGCTTTCGCAACTCTTCATTGATACAACTCAACAGCCACAAGTACAATATTAGATTGAAAGTTTAAATTTTAACTATTATTTTATAATTTATTGTAATAATTGACAACAGTGAAGGAAAAGCAAAATTGGGTGGGAAGGGAAGAGGCAAAGCACACATATGAGCGCATTCAATTTATTTTTTCGCCAAGTTAAGGGTTTCTGGGCTCTTTTTTTTGGGTGTCCTAAAGGCACTGGTGGCTTGATTTGCGAGAGACTGCAGGCGGAGGAAATTTCATTTAAAACATTCTTTTAGGCAACTCAGGCCATATAAAACTTTGACGATATCCGTTATTGATTAATATATACATATTGAGGGTCCAGGCATGCTTATTTAAGCCATCCAACCCCTACACCTCTACACCGAGGGCAAAGAAATCTTACTAAACTAAAATTTAAGTATTAACTAGGTAGACTCCTCTTTCCTCGGCCTGATTAATCCCAGGGTGCGGGGAGGGCGGAAATAAAGGGGTCGGCGGTTCATGGGTTTTTTTTACGACCGGGAAGGAATAGAACAGGCCGGCCCGTCGCACGGTCTGACGCCTGTTGAAAAGAGGAAGGAAGAGACTGACATGCAAAGAATAGGACTGCCAGTCCCAGCTCGGGTAGCTCGTGGTCGAGTGATATGATTATTTAAATAATTAACAAGTCAAGAGTCTAGAGATATTAAAAATTGGTTGCTGTTAGAAGACGGATTAGAATAGACGAACGACGAGGTTGGCGTCAGGCGAGTGGAAATTTTGCTATATAATGAGTAACACAAAGGTCTCGTGAGCTCATAATCAAAATCAAAATTTAACAAATAGGGATTGAGAAAGATGACTATGCTGTCCCCTGCCAAGAAAAAGACACAAATAGAATGGTGCAAATTGAAATAGATTTGTATTGGAATTGCATTGAAAGTGTTTATGATAATGATGGAGAATATGGCTGTTTAACTTGATAAGGATAGCGAATAGCAGCCAGGAAAAATCAAATCAGACAAAAACTAGATCAATTCCGCCTAGAATTTGCAGAAATGATAGCAATAAAAAAATATAGAGTAACATCTTGCAATTATAGAGACGATGTTCAGGGTCTTAGCCTGTTGTACGAAAATATTTTAGATTTCATCAAAATATGTAAAATATTAAAAAAAAAAATTTAATTTGTATAAAAAGAAAGAATAAAGGGAAGGAGTAATGTTATAATGATTTTGTAAAGCAAAAATAGACATCGTGATTTGGAATTGAAATGTTATTTTAAAATCATAAGCATTTAAACTCATTGACTGCAAAGTGCTTAAAGCAATGCCATCGAAGAATGCATTCAGTTTGAGACATATTGAAATTTTATTGTTTCGTTAGAAATACCTCCATCTTATTTGTTTGACGATTGAATATAAGTATGGAGGGAAAATGAGGGAGAAGAAAATTGCTTGTCTTTGCTGTTAATTTATTATAATTATACATGTATGGATCATAGGTCCTGAGGAAGGACGCGACTGGCGTCCGAAACGTCGACGATCAAATAAATCTGATAAAGATTGTTCTGGTTTTTGTCCGATTTGATTTTTCCTGGCTGCTATTCGCTATCCTTGTGTTTATAATAATTAATATTTTTGTAATTAAAATACATTTTCAAGATGGCATAATCAAGAGCATCGTGTTGCATTCCTGGCTGTTCAAATATGCCGTGTAAAAATCATACGCAGGTGAAATTTTATCCTTTTCTCGAAAGTTCATTGAACACTGAGTGGATAATCTGGAAATGTCAAAAATCAAAAATCAAAAATGGCCAAGTGCAATTGGTCCAGGTAATATTTCGATTGTTATACAGCTGAAAATTATATTTTTTATTATATTGGCAGCTACTTGAACAATTTAATTTTAAAAATAAGAATCAGATAATTTTTTTCGGGTAATAAATATTAAAAATATAGTAGTAACTTGGGACAAACGGAAAATCTTTGTCATGATGGATTTGCCCTGGTGACGAAGCCATTGGGCTTCGGGTACACGTCTGATTTATCACAGAGGTGCCCGGTTTAAACTATCTTTTTAAAATATTAGATATTATCTGATTTGAACTATTTTTAATATCATACAGTTAATTTATAAAAATACTTACAATTATTTTGACATTATATCGATTAGAAACACTAGTTTAGGCAACTACATTGCAAGTTATAATTGGTCGTTTATTTACATCTTTTGTCTCAATGACATTTAAGACATGTCCTGATTTAAATAATTTTTGGCCCTTTATATCATTTTGACCCCTTATGTTATCAATTACTATTGGCACAGATCATACATTGGCAAATAACCAAATTATTATTATTTGCATTTTTTTTTTTAATACAGATAGAGAGAATTTGTACATCACGTTGTTTTTGTTTTTGACACCAGGGTGCACTAGTGCTGTTGGCCAACTAAACTGTCGATCGTGTGCGCGCATCAATAGGCCTTTTATGAGTTGAGCGATAGTTGGTCGATTTTTTTGTCAAAAGTGCAGATCGATCGCATTTGATTAAAAAATCGAGTTGATCAGCAGTTGAGTCGTGTGCGCACCTTCATTGAACTTAATGCATATATCCAGCGGCGTAACTAGCCTTTGAAGGCGCAGGGGGGCGAAGCTCACCTGGGACGCCGTTTTTTAGTTGTAATATAATTTTAAAAGAAAACTATCAATTTTTTTTGGATCATCTATGGAAAGAATATGATAAAATCTCCGTCCCTGGGCTATATCTTAGATGCCTATGTCGGTATCGAGGGGCGCCTAAAGCTTGATGTGTCTGGGGCGGAGGGGGCGAGCTCCACCCTTCGCCACTTGGTTGCCGCGTCCGAGCCAGGTGATTTTTGGCGCGCGCCCCAGCCCCCCACCCTCCTCACATGAGGTATAAAAAACAGTTAAGAATAAAAAAAAAAGTGCAGGAGGTGGATTTGAACTCGTGAAGTTTGGTTACGTGAGAATGGAAAAAATTAACTTAAAGACGAATTAGCCACCTGAGCCATTCTTTACTTAATTGATCTAAGGAAATATAAGCCTTATAAGAAACATGAAATAAAAGAAGTATTAAAAAAATCTTAATATTCCACATATGATATATCATTTTTCATTACTTTTTATGCGGATTAATAATTTATAATTAAAATTTTTATAGCAGGCCTAGTTTTCAAATAATTCAATGGTCAAACGTCAGATTGTTTATGTCTTAATGTAATTAAACCAAAAACTCTATCTAACATATGATACATGTCATTAATTCTTGAATTCACCCTGATTCCAGAGAACTAAAGCCCTTTTAATTATATGATCTAATTTGGGAGTTATTGGCGATCAAAGTTAAGCTTATTTTCGTCCTTAATGACATCAACACTCAATATTCTATATTATCGAAAAAGCTTATTTAGCATTGTCTGATTAAAACCAAATTTTTACCAGAGATTTATAATTAAAAAATGAGTATTTTTCTAAAGTTTCATTGAGATTGGTTAAGAAATAAATAAAATATTGACTATTTTGTAAATTTAGTTTTAGAATTCGGGATCTCAGATTCAAGCCTAGACCCGGTTCACAGAGCGCTCTCTTTACCCATCCGGGATCCCGAATTCTAAAACTAAATTTACAAAATAGTCAATATTTTATTTATTTCTTAACCAATCTCAATGAAACTTTAGAAAAATACTCATTTTTTAATTATAAATCTCTGGTAAAAATTTGGTTTTAATCAGACAATGCTAAATATGCTTTTTCGATAATATAGAAAATTGAGTGTTGATGTCATTAAGGGCGAAAATAAGCTTAACTTTGATCGCCAATAACTTCCAAATTAGATCATATAATTAAAAGGGCTTTAGTTCCCTGGAATCAGGGGGAATTCAAGAATTAATTACATGTATCATATGTTAGATAGAGTTTTTGGTTTAATTACATTAAGACATAAACAATCTGACGTTTGACCATTGAATTATTTGAAAACTAGGCCTGCTATAAAAATTTTTATTATAAATTATGAATCCGCATAAAAAGTAATGAAAAATGATATATCATATGTGGAATATTAAAATTTTTTTAATACTTCTTTTATTTCATGTTTATTATAAGGCTTATATTTCCTTAAATCAATTAAGTAAAGTATGGCTCAGGTGGCTAATTCGTCTGCAAGATAATTTTTTCCATTCTCACGTAACCAAACTTCACGAGTTCAAATCCACCTCCTGCACTTTTTTTTTAAATCATATTATCAATTTCCTTTTATTTTTAATGCTAACTTAAAATTTCATTTATCTGTCATTATAATGAGAGAAAGGATTTGTGGAATATAAATTTTGGTTACCCTATGTTTAGGAAATTTTGACAAACTTTTTTTTTTATTTATGTTGGCATGAAGGCCACAATTTTAACCAAGTGCGCTGGCTGGAGTTGGAGAACGAATCTAGAGGAGCAAATGAGCAGGGTATTATCACAGATTAATGATATATCATTAATCTGTGATTAATAATAATAATAATAATAATGATCTATGGCTTGAAACATGCTGTGAGATTTAGGGAGGAATTTCATGCTAAAATTTGACAGCGCAGCACATTTTTTTATATCATTTGGTATCCAAAATCTCACCGTGCTCTACAAAGTTTCAAATGTTATATAATTTGATTGAACTATTTTTAATTATAATTTTAATTTTTGTTTCAGGCATGTGAAATTCCAGCTTCGCAACACGAACATTCCCACTACACATGCTCTGAAGAAGGTGAAGTGCAATGCCTTCCCGGTTGGCAGGGAGATCTTTGCGACGTGCCCATCTGCCGTAAGGGTTGTGATCCCCTTCAAGGATTCTGCAAACAGCCTGGAGAATGTCGCTGCAAACTAGGATTCTACGGAGAACATTGCGATAAATGTATAGCACTGCCAGGATGTCAACATGGCTATTGCAACACAAGCTTTGAATGCAATTGCCTCGAGGGCTGGGACGGCCTCTTCTGCTCAGAACGTAAGCCTTTTTGTCAAAATTAAAAAATAAAAATCGTAAACGTTTACAAATCTCTCTCAAAGTTAGAGGCGAAATCATCTCATAAAATAAAAAAAAAATTAATAGGCTACGTGTAAAAAACAAATTTTACTTGCTCCCAAAAGAAATTGTATCAAGTGGATGTATGACTGTAGAGTAGAGAGGTGCAAATAAATCAAGAATTTACAACCAAATTTTCTTTCTTGGGTCTGAAAATTCCCTGGCTGCAACTCTTTTATTTGCACATCTTGTTTGTGTTGGTAAAGCTATTACACTTTACAAAGTTTTAATAAAATATTTGCTGTAAGCTATAAGTATTAACGATAAAAAAATCATTTATGTTAACTATGAATTTATAATTTTTCAGCTATTTGTCGGTCGGATTGCCATGCAACGAGAGGTTATTGCGAATACCCTGGAGATTGTAGGTAAGCACACTTTATCTTTTCAATTATTAAAACTTGTAAGATATTAGATGTACACATTTAGAACTGTACAGTGAGGGACAATATTAAGCCCCATCCATGCGTTTTCTACATGTGATTATTTCATTGTTTTTATAAAAGAAAATGAAAATCTTTATTGGAAATTTTCTAGGTTTGAACCATGAAAGTTTCCATTAAAAAATATATAATTTTTTTTTAAAAACAATGAAATAATCACAAGTAGAAAACGCATGGGTGGGACTTAATATTTCCCTCACTGTACATGTTTTAGGAAGGGTTAAATGAGGGCCTTTCATTCTAGTAAAAACAAAATAAACAAATGTACGAGGGTAAGTCAAAAATTCTAGCTATAACTTTTCTTATTATAGTAATTTCGAACAATTTTAGTTTGTAAACATGTTATTTTCGACTAATTTTTCTTATAATATATAATTTGTATTATGTTGTTTTGAGTGTAATTTTATGGTTTAGATAAGTGTTGATATAAAAATTTATAATTGTTATTCGGGAATCTCTAGACGCCTCAGGAGAGTTCAAAGATTCATCATCTAACAATTTTTTTCCACAAACTCATATAATATTTCAATTTATTATAGTTGAGTATACCCCTAGTATTACTGGACTGAAATGATCTCATTTACCTTTAGAGAAGACATTCACGATGTTAATGACATGGTGTTGATGTGTTTCTCATCTATAAGGAAAAACAAAGGGAAATTCGTAGAATTTTTTTTTTTGAAAATTCGGACTATTTGGGAACTCAACAACATATCGCTCCTTAAATGGAAAAGTGACACAACTCAAAAAGTCTCTTTTTTTCAGGAAAGCAGTTTAAAGAGATCTATTTTCTTAATAGAAAACGCGATGCATTTAAATTATTGTGATATTATTGTATGCACTTCTAAAACTGTGTTTTACTCGACATCAATTAGACACATGATGCTTTTCCACAAAAATAAGAGCAAAAACGCCAAAATTGAAAAACGATTCTGAGGATGGTACTTAAAAGTGAAAGAAATGACACTTTCCCACATAAATCCACACATAAAAAGCAGTAGCGTAACCAGGTGGGGGCGAAGGGGGGCGCTCGCCCCCCCCCTCCCTCCCCCGCCCCAGGCTCATCAAGTCCTTGGCGCCCCTCACGCATCCGACTTTCCGGCTTTTTACCTAAATCTCGCGCTTTTTTTCCCGAAATCTCCACTTTTTGACAAAATCTCAGGCTTTTTTTTTTGAAATTTCATAATAAATTCATTTTATATCACAAATCCGGAGAAAAATTACACAAAAAAAGCTCGAACGAACAAAAAAAAAAAAACCAAAAAACGGCACCCCAGTTGAGCTTCGCCCCCTCCGCCCTCAAAGGCTAGTTACGCCGCTGATAAAAAAGAACTCATTTTTATACCAAATCTCAAAATTGATCATTTTTGAGTTGTGTCACTTTTCCATTTAAGGAGGGATATGCCTAATTTTCTTATTTAAAAGTAAATTAGAGAAATGCTGACTTTAAAATTGTCTTGAAAGAAATTATGCTAATCATACAGAATTGAAATTGTGGAAGTCGAATAGGCCAAAAATTTTGTCTTAATATTTCATACGTCTTTGAGAATATACTGAATGAATATAATGGTTGACTAATAATAAATTGATCTGTTTTTGTTCCAGATGTCGACTAGGCTGGGCAGGCGAGACATGTCGCGATTGTCAAGTGCTCCCTGGATGCCAGCATGGTTCCTGCACTAAACCCCTTGAGTGTCGATGCCACGAGGGCTACACCGGCCTGCTTTGCCAAACACGTAAATAATAATTATATTTTTTTTTAATGCATCCAAACAGGAAAAATCTTCTATGCTCTGCAATAAAATAATTAAAAGGGAGTTGAATATTGCTGAATAAATTAAAGAAATAGCTGCTTTTGGGTCACTCTGAGATCATTTTATTTGTAAATATTTCATCTGGTCAATCAGGCCAGTGCCATCAAATTATAATTTGTCAGAGAGTTGCCTATGAGAATTTAGAGATTCCTACCTTTTCAAACAAATTTGTCCCGCTTCTCTAAAAATTTATTCATTATTTTAAGAGCTGCGTTATAACATATTTTTCTACTAATAATGGACTGGCATTATATCAGCTGAAATATTTTCAAATAAATAATGTGTGATTTAAAAAAGTTGATTTTTCTTAAATTTAGTCCAATCAAATCAAAGAGGAACGGAAAATGGCACAAGTGGCAGCAAACAAAAATCCAAAGAGTTTTTTATTTAGGGGCCTCCCTGTTTTCATGGTTCATATTAATCGATGAGTTCTCGATAAAATTTATGTTTTATTAAAATCTAAACCTTTGGAGATGGAACTAAAACAAATGCAAATTTTTCTGGTAATTTCATCAAAATTAAATCAGTTTTGCTTCGGCGTCAGTTTTTTTTCTTGCGAATCGCTCCTCCTCGCCATTTTTCAAACTAATTTAGATTTACCGGATATTTTAAAAGAGCCTATTTAATTTATTTATTAAAAAAATGTTACTTTTTAATTATAATTATTAAACTTGGGTGCAGAGGCTCAACTATATTGACTCCCCGCAGGGACAAGAATGACACTCCCTCCTGGAGGGGGCGTATATAGAAATCTTTAGGGGGGAGGGGGGGATGAATTTTTTTTTGCTGAATCAAATTTTTACCTTTTTTTTAACGACACGAAATTTTTCCCGCCTTGTGGAAAAATTTTTTTTGCGGAACTAAATTGTTCCGTGTCGCGGAAATTTTTTGTGCGCGTGTCTCTGCGCCCCTTGGCCTGGGCGAAGCCCCCCCGCATTACGGGGTCTGCGGGGGTGTTATTTACGCCCCTGCTTGGGGGTTTAATTTAAATTGCTAGTTTTACAAAATACTCACAAGGGATGAAGAAAAGGGAAAAATATGAAATGTGAAGGGAATTTTGTCTTTCCATTTTTTTTAAAAAATATTTTTAACTAAAAAAACAAAAAAAAATCTGTGAACAGGCACAGAACACAACTTTCATAGGTAAGGGAGTTGTGCGTTGTGCGGCCATACACACCAGATTTTTTATTTTACCCTCCTTATCACTTCGAAAATAAGAAAAAAAAAACGAATATAAAAAATTTTAGTTTAATGATACCATAAAATAAATAAATATAAATTAAATGAGCTAAAAACTAATCATTATTCTTAAAAATAAACAAATAAATTATTAAAGAGGTATCAGACTGGTTGCAATAATAATAAAATAAAGCCACTTTTGCTTATCAAAGTAGAAAAAAAAATTTTATTTTTATTTTCTCTTATCCTATATATGAAATATATATAGAGAGAAAGTATTTTTGGGTCTCAATTACTTCCTTAATCAAACAGCAACTTTGCTTCGAAATAATAAGATTAAAGAGAAGGCAAGATCAGCAAAAAACAGCCTTGAGATGTTCAATGAGATACAAATTCAATCAAATTTTTTGATATTTTCATGACGAAAATAGTTCTGCTATATATATATATTTATATTTCATATTCATATATAATATAATGACATATTTATCTATAAGAATCAGTAAAACTAGATAAAAAACTTCTCAAATTTTGGATTTATTTATGATCTGAAGACTGCATTTTTGTTGATCCTGCCTTCTTCTTAATCCCAATCTAGCACAGCAACAACTCTCTTTTATAATGTAATATTAAACAAATTTTAGACATCTTCGCAAATTAATTAATTAATAATGTTTATTAAATCTATTACAATGTTTTCCAAACAATTCAAATTAAAATAACATATAAAAACAGATATGATATCAAATAAATTACGAAGTACATCGAATGATTTCTTGGGATTCAGAAAAAGCTGGAAAATTAAAATAAAGAGTAATAAACTCTATTAGACAAGTGAAATTATTTTAAGGAAAGGATTAAATTAAAGTAGTTATAATAGTTGAAATAAAAAAAATAATTTAACAAAAAAGTAGATAAGAGAAAAATTTACAGGCTTTTTACTTAGATTCCTTGCTAATTATTATAATTTAAAATAAATAATCCTCTAATTCAATATATTCACATTTTTTCAACATTAAGCAATATATACAGATTAATTATAAAGAAATTCCTTCGAAAGATACAAAAGCAGTATTTTATTTTGATCCATATAAAAACTATAATAATAAAAATAGTTTTCTTTGTGAAATTAGTATATATACCATAAAATAATGTAGAAGAAAATTGTCAAAATTAAATTTATCTTATTATAATACTTGCACCTAACACAATTTTTTAAATATTACATACACATCAGATATAAATTCCACTTTTTCTATTTTAGAGAGACTTCTGAAGGATCTAATATTCAAGAGTAAATGTAGAGTTTAATCAAATATTAAATAAAAAAAAGAAGAAATTTAATAACTCTACATTTTCTTTTAAATATGCCAGTATAAATATATTAATATAAAGCCTCCCACTTGTATTTTTTCTTTCATATTATTCCAAATAAAATTTCGAGACCGAAAACCGAAAAAGATCAGTTTTTGAAAAAGGAGAGAATTTAAGGTCTGTTCGATTAAGCGTCCGAAGGCGTTCAGCGCATGCGTAGTGAGGAAGATCACATGCGCAGTAACGATAAGCAATACGCTTTTACTTAATGCGCATGCGCTGGACGCTCTTGACAATTTTTTCTCAATTGACATGTGTTTATTTATAAAATAATGCTTCTAGAATTCCGATGGAAGTGATATTAATAAAAAAATACACATTTTTTGGCATTTATATCTATACCTAAGCTTCTAATATTTCGGCAGCGATTTGTAATGCGACGTGTCACCGAGAGCACGGCTATTGTCGACGTCCAGGCGAGTGTCGATGCAAAGTAGGATGGCAGGGACCGGATTGCAAGCAATGCCATCCTTATCCGGGATGTGTTCATGGCACGTGTCGACGGCCTTGGGAATGCAATTGCAAACCCGGCTGGGGAGGTTTACTCTGCGATCAGGGTAATCATTTTATTTCTTCTTTTTTTTTTATAAACAACAATCAACTATATATAAAATTTTTTTTGTTTTTAGTTCTGACATATTGTGACGAACATAAAGAAAGTTGCCAGAATGGTGGGACGTGTCTTAGTTTAACCGAAGAAGATGGCAATTATCGGTGTCTCTGCGCTGAAGGATTCACCGGCAGACGATGCGAAGTTCAAATGCCTCAAATGCCGGCAATGGGTTTGATGCCTCCGCCTCCGATCACTACAACCGTCTCTACGACATCCATGACCTCTTCTTCTTCATTGCCGTCGTCTTCTTCGTCATCCTCTTCATCTGAGACGTCGGCGACTTCTTCAATCACATCACCGACTACTTCCTCTTCCACTTCGAGCTCAACTCAATCCCCAACGACGCCGGGATTCGAAACCAACGAGGCCTAAAACAAATAACAGTTAAGATCTCTAAAACCAAAATAAAGTTAAGTAGTTGATTAGAAATTTAGATAGATGATATTGGAAAATATTTTATTATTTATTTTTTTAAAGATATCACTTAAGACTGCTTTTTAATAAGTTCTTATTCTAAAAAGTAATAGAGACTTATTAACTACTGTATTTATTCATTATTTATTATTTATATTAATCATTTTTATTATTTATTTATTTTTTTTTTTGATAGAAGTCTGAAAATATATATATTTTATTTTAATAAAATTTATTTATTATTATTTTGTTAATAAAGATTGATTTAAAAATAAAATTTGTGTTTAATTTGTTTAACTGAAATGCTGATGAAAATTAATTCATCTCTAAAGTAGTGGCTGTGATATATATATATATATATATATATATATAAACGGTCTATATAGATTTGGTGTCCAAATGCCTTAAATAAAATCATCTGACTTCCTGGGATCCGAACCCGCGACCCTTGCTATAGAAGGTCAGCACGCTACCAACTACACCAAGCCAGAGTAAAGCCAGAAGCTAAATACCTCTTCTGTAGTCGAGGATGAAGCCGGATGGTCGGATGGATCGCTTAAAGTTTGAAAAACAACCTCACCTTCACTTATAGAACCCTAAAAATAATAAAAACAAAATTAATTCTTCTATTTAAAAATTTCTACTGTATAATTAAGAAAATAAGGAATAACATTTTATTTCTAGTGAATATAAGATAATTACCGTAAACATGTATGGATAGACTCGTCCATTTACAATTCTTACTTCGCCTTCGGAAAGCTGAAAAAATTCAAATTATTAATTAATAATAAATTAAAATATTATATTATAGTTATATCCTATTTGACTCTCAAAGTATATTTTTTTATAATTTAAAATAGTTTTTTTTATGAGAGTTGTGAAGGAGAATTTATCTCCGGGGCAAATTTTTTTAGCCTAATCGAAAGAAGATGATATGTTCCCGGACCAACAATCACTCTTTTTTTTTTAAATTTCTATTTGAAAAATTACATTTTCTTATTAATTCTATCTCAAAAACGAAGAGGAGTTAATTGTTGGTATCAAATTGTAGGGTGCTATTGCCATCTGTTGAGACTTTTGAAAAACTTCTTCTAAAAAAGAACACTCTTTTCATTTCTATTCTCCTAATAGAATAAGATATATTTCTTCTTTAATTTCATGTTTGCCTCAAACTACATATATGTGATTGGTGTTGCCATCTAATGGGGCTTTTGAGAAGCTTCTTCTAAAAAACGAACACTCCTTTCATTTCTATTCCCCTGGTAGAAAAAATAATTCTATGGCGAAGGAGTTGAGGAAAGTTAATTTCTTTGATTGGTGCTGCTACCTGGTGGGGCTTTTGAGAAGCTTCTTCAAAAAAACGAACACTCCTTTCATTTCTATTCCCCTGGTAGAAAAAATAATTCTATGGCGAAGGAGTTGAGGAAAGTTAATTTCTTTGATTGGTGCTGCTACCTGGTGGGGCTTTTAAAAAGCTTCTTCAATAAAAGAATACTCCTTTCATTTCTATTCCCCTGGTAGAAAAAAATAATTTTCTTCATCTTTTTCAAATATGACAAAGAGGAGTTGAGGAAAAAATTAATTTATTTGATTAGTGCTGCCACCTGGTGGAGCTTGTAAAAAGCTTCTTCAATAAAAGAATACTCCTTTCATTTCTATTCTCCTGATAAAAAAATTAATTTTCTTACAACATGCTTTCAAAACGGAGAGTTTGTTTCTCCCATTATTGTTAGTTAATTGCTTTGATTAGTGCTGCTATCTGCTAAAACTTTTATAGAAACATGAATTTTCATTTCCATTGTTCATAATAGAAAGAATAAATTTTGCTCTCGATTCTGACAAGTTGGTAAAATAAGAAAGGTTTTTTTTTTTTTTGTTATTTAACTGAAATTAATTTTTTAAATCTTTTAATAAGTTTAGTTTAGTTTAATAATAATAGTAGCGTTTATCATTGTTCAATTTAGATAATCGTAATGTACAAATTTGAATAAAATTTAATTTTAAAGATTCACTAATTGATTTTTAGGTTTTATTAAAAAGCATAATAAAGTTATGTATAAAAGAGTCAAGAAGAGGAATTGTTATGTAAAGAAAATGAATCAAAAAGTCAAATTAAAAATACTAATGAATATAGAAGTAAGAAGAATTTGCTGATCAGAGCTTAAAGAGGAAAGGGAAGTTTATGTTCGAGACCCAGAGAGATAATGTGAGAATAGAATTTATACTTCAACAGAAGACAATCGTTTCATTGTTTTAAACATTTTAAATTGACTAAATTTTGTTGGCATTTTTGGCCTTCCCGGTGAAAAATCTCTTCGCTTTCCCCTGTTTCTGTGGCCCTATTTTTGGAATATAAAATTTTAAAGAGGAATTCGACCAAGACAGAGAAATTTTTATTATTCAAAAAGTGAACCTTTATTCACATAGAGTGTTTAGTCTACGACTTTTGACCTAAACAAGCTACAAAGAACTTCGAGTTGCTCCACTTAGAAATCACATTGTTTTTTCTTCTGAGTGCCCTAGTAGATGATCACGGGAATCTATTTATCTATTTATATAATGAGCTAATGTCCGTCTGTCCCGATCTATTTGAGCAACTTCCAGTTGGAATTTCGAAACGAAATTTTTTATGCTTAAAGAGGACCTTCTAGGGATTACAGGAAAATTATTTTCATTCCATTTGGTATCCAAATGACTTAAATAAAATCATCGGATTGCCTGGGAGCCGAACCCCAGTTCCTTGCTATACAAGGCAGGCGCGCTACCAACAACGCCAAGCCCAGGAGCTTTTTTTTCATAAGAAAAGGCGAGGGTCCGCCGCGGCAAGTAATTAATAAAATTGGTGTTGACTTGTTTAACAGTAGACACGAAGTCCGTTATTTCGTTCTTTAATTGCTCGGGACGGATGACCTTCACCCAGAAGACATAATTCCTCATTAATTAAAGTGAAATCACGTGATTATCTAAGATTTAATATGATGAAAGATAATTTAGAAACAATTAATTAATTTTTGAGAAAAAAAAACAGATTTTATTTCAACAGAATAAAAAAAATAAAAAAAATAAAGTATATACCGAATGTCTTTTTTTTTAAACTTTTGACCGTAGGCTCTAGTTAAAACATTGTAATAATAATATAATAATATTTTAAATGATACAGTAATATGTATCAAGTTTTTATTGGTGAAATAATACACTTTATACGTATTTCAACATTACTGTCATCTTTAGAAGTGGAATGGTTGTGACTCTAAGATGACAATAATTCGAATAATGTTCACCAATAAAAACTTGAAATGCATCTATCCCCTACTCTTTCATTTAAAATATTTTTTTTTTAATATATATACTTTTCTTGACTTTGATAAGAAAATTTGAAGCTATAATTTAGTAATAATCTAAAAATTTACCAGCCCCAAATTTATCTGATCTTATCACATTTCATATTTAAAAAAATTCGAATTATTCAAACTTATACTACTAAGATCTGAAGACATTTATCAAATATTATAGTTGAGTTGGAGCTACTCGATGGGTCCTTACTTTAGCCGCATGATAGTTTGTCAGATGTAGTCGAATCGATGTAGTTTGTCAGATAAGGTAGTCGATCTGTGAACAACGAGCTTCCAATGCCAACTTGCGCAAAGTGCGCGTCTCCGGATGCTTATTTTGAAAGTTTACAGCGGCCACAATTTTGAAGATATATCGACCTCAATTTTTTTTTTAAATTAAAGCTTTTTAAAATATCTACAACTTATAGAAGCGATTTTTTGACAACATTGGAAGGTGTTCGTAGCATTGTGTACCAAGCTTAAATTTGGCATGAGAGTCTACTTTTGAAATTTGTAATTTAAAGTTAGGCCTCGATTGTGACAAATTATCATGAGGTTGGGAAGTGTCAGACACATCATGTAACTCCGTCTTTAAGGGCTTCAGGAGGAATCTTTAGTCCGAAACTACTGAGACATTTTAAAGTATTTTTTTTTTTAGGTTTTTTTAAAATTATTTAAATTGTGTTATCATGAGCATTTTACATAATAGAATGCTTTTTTTTTAATTACGATTAATTAAAAACTATTATTAAATTTGTAATTTTTATTTTTAAATCTAAAAATGTAAAAATCATTAATATCCAACCTATAATAATTACATGAAATGGTGGCAAAGTCAAAAATAAATTTCTTATTTATTTAAAAATTAACGGCCAAATAGTTCAGCACTCTTGCAAAAGATGGCAGGCTTGATAACAGCCGGCATTATCAGATCACGTATAAGCCCATATTTAAGTTTATATTTTTTTCTGCTGTTATAAATGATATATAATATATAATAATATTTATAAATTATTCATTAGGCTATTAAAAGATCAAAGAAAATCAAACAAATACATGAGATTAAATAGAGACCGTCCTGCCATCTGTTGACAAATTTTCGTAATAGTTTGTCTTTTTGGATAAATTTCTAAGACCCTGTAGTGTCCCACAGAGCCAAAGGACTTAAGTGAAAAAATAACGAAAGTGAGACACTAACCCTTGGGAGAATCCGCCTGTGTAAGGGAACCCGTCAAGGGTGAGTTGAAATTATTTAAGATAAATTTTTGACTGACATTTAAAGTTAAGGTGTTAAAAAGAGAGTGAAATTTGAGGCCAACAAATATATATAGTTGGCGAGAAAAAATGTAAATGAATAATAAGAACTATGTAAATAAATAATCAAAATTATATAAATGAATAAACACACTCTGCCTCCGTCATCAAACTTTTGTTTTTTATTAACAAAAATTATTCCTGACCCGAGGGCAGCCATTCTAAATTGGCAGCTGAAGTCCAGGGGGGTCTCTCGTTATTCCAACGGCCCCTGGAACTTTCAGTGAGAGCTCCTCCACTCTCATCGGAGTCCGGACCCACCCGTCTGCCAACACTCCATCCACACATTAACGCAACAACCCCAAACACAATCTTATCGGCAAAAACATGCCAAGAGCTTGCCTCCTGAAGCGCCTTAAAGGATAACTATATAATGACAATAATCTAATAAAAAAAAAGCAAATAAAAACATACTGATATAGAATCAGTTTGAGATGATTCAAGCTGATTTTCTGACTGTCTGCTCTCAGCATTATTCTGATAGAGAAGACGCAGATTGTTTGAAGAATGTTTCCTTTGGGATTTCTTCATTTTTTCTGATGAAACATAATAGGTTTGTTGAGCAGACTCATCAAGAGAAGATTTGGCACGATTCGTTTGTTTTGGCAAATCATAAGGATTGGCTTTTTCAAGTAAATTGCTCTTTTTGGGGATTTTATGCGAATATCTTCTTGCAGTTGCAGCATCTTCGGCGTTAAGATTTTGGACAATATTTGACCATGCCTCTTCACGTTCACTTGTTTGTAGAGCTTCATCTTGCTGAAAAAAGAAAAAAGAATCATTTTATTTTTACTACCTTAGGAGATCTAAGTGTAAATGGAAAAAAATATTGGTACAGTATCAAAATTATAATTTTAAAAGTGATTAACAAGTCTAAATCAACATATGAATAAATATATTATTATACATTTAAATATGACAACTCCCGATAGCCTGATGATGGTCGATTAAATTTGGACCGAAACGTAGCCAATTCTTGGGAGTTTCATTGATTTAGAGACACTCCTTCCTGGCTGCCACTTCATGCCATTGTTCTAATTATTTTAAAATATATTAAAGAAAAAAACAGCATTAAAGAGAAATGAGGCAGAAGTGGCAGTCAAAGTGGACAAATAAAAGATTTTGTCGCCGTTTCGAGCGCAGATTGCGTTCATCATAAGGACAAAATAGAGGCGAGCGTGGCTTATCGGATAAGCTGAGGCTTAGTAATACGAGGTAAAATGTCACTCGAGTTCGAACCCAACTTGCCGAAAAAAATTCAACCGAAGTCGAACGTCTCTGCTGGAGCAAAGGGAGTACACATCCCCTCCAATTCCAGGCACTTAGGGCCTGAGGGATGGACATAGGAATTCAGGGGTAAAACATCACCCGAATTCGAACCATTCCTAGATCGGGGAGCACAATAGATCTGATCTAGAAGGTCGCAGTGCAAAGAGAAGCCCCAGAACAACTAATCAAATCAATCAAGGACAAAATAGATCTTACTGTGCAAGGTTCTTATTCATTTGGGATTTCAACATCAAATGAATAAGATATTTCTCAGATAAACATAATTATAATAACAAACTTAAAATCATACCATTAATTTTGACCTAATCATGGTTTCGAAAGGCGTTCAAAAAGTGGACAAAATATCTTTTATCTCTCTAGATGCTGCTTCTTCCTCAACTTTCTATATAATGTTTTCTATATAATAATCCAATCTTTGACAAGCAAGTATCTTTTTAGTTTTTTTCAACATCATTATATGCCTTAATATTAATAAATTTTAAATAATCGAAGATATTTACCATAATAGGACTAGAAGTATTTAAAGCGATATCTTGAAATCGAATTTCTTCATTAGTTTGAAGACCCTCATCTTGCTAAAAAAATGTAATAATAGTGAATGAAAAGTATGTTAAAATAATTTTAAAAGTGAGATTAATACCATTTGGGGGTTCTGGGTTTGTAGAGAAATTTCCCGAAAATTCACTTGTTCCAAGTTTGTAGTTTGTAATCCAACAGTTTGCTAAAAAAAAAAAAAAAAAAACAATTAAAATATTATTTTTATCAGATCATTAAAGAAAAATGTTTAATTTCACAAAAGGTTGAAAATGGCCAAGCAAATATTTGATAGTTACCATTTCGGGTCCTGAGAAGGCAAGAGAGAGGCTCGTTTGCAGTGACTTTTCTGAAAGATCCTTTACATTATCTGGAGATTTTTCTCTTCTCAATTCTGTCTTTTGAGAGGTTTTTAAGAGGTTAGTAATATATTCTTGAGAGGCGGCGATCGTATTCAAAATCTCGAAAGCGCTATTCGATTGAAGAAATTCATCCTACAATTAGAAATTATATTTTAGAAAAAAAAATATGTTAAAATTTAGAAAATTTTAATAATAATAATATTAATATCATAAAATTGGGTGAATTAAAATAGATAAATAATAAAACATTTATTACAATACCAGCTAAAATATATACTTTATTGATTTAACAAGACTATGTTTTTTGTTGGTGGGCCAAGCGCCTCATGGTCCCATGAATCGGGCCCAGGATCTCCAGCCTTTCCGGGGCATCGGTGTGGTATCAATTGCACCGGACTGCTTGGGATTCGAACCCGCAACCCTTGGTATAGAAGGCCAGCACGCTACCAACTACACCACGGCGTTCCATTTAAATTTTACATCTTCAATTTTAATATATAGGTGGAAACTAAATATATTACGACTTAAAAAATCTGGTGTGACAAGCACAGAAGATAATTTTCGATTACCGAAGGTAAGAGAAAGTTGTGAGCTGTGCGACCAGTCACATCAGATTTGTTATATTATACTTACCGCTGAATTAGGATTTGATGGTATTAATTCTTTTTCTTTGTTTTCATCTTCTTTATCTTTTGAAAAAGAATGCACTTTTATTTCTTGTTCGTCTTCGCTTATGTTTCTTTCTAAACTTGATTTCAATATCTTTTTTTTATCAAAATCTGTCTCTTTTATTTCTGGCTTTTGAGATAATACTAATTCCTTTTGTGGCAGTGGAGCTGAAAGGAAATAAAAAAAAAATGTAAAGTAGCCATATCACCTTTCTAATATTCATAGAAAGAAATAATTTGTTCAATTACCTAATTCAGGTTGTTTTTGTATTGCGCTAATTGATGATGTAGTTGCAGCCAGCCGGTCCCAAAGAGCTTGGACTTGTAACGAAAGTGATTGTATGTTAATAGGATCAACAGTTTCTTCGACTTGAATATTTTTCTCTTCCTTTCCTGGAGGTGGAGACTCGATTTCCTCTTCAAAAGGACCCCACATTCTCTCCAAACGTGGTTTCAACGTGGAGAGCATTTCCTCGATGCAACCTTGCATTTCCGGAGGAGGTTTTGGTGGTTGTTCTGATTCACTCTCGCTGGATTCGGAATCGCTTTGATTAAATGCAGATTGGAGAATTTCTTCTGGATGAACATCTGAAAAAAAAAAGCGGTATTACGATTACTCATTTGGAGTTCTTGTGACATCCCGTCCTGTGGAAGGGACACAAAGAAGGTTCCCTCTTCGAAAGGAGTAGACTACACGCCGGTGCTGAGGGAGTCCCTCCTCAAACTAGGATATCCTCCCTAGCATAGAAGAGGTCTGGATAAAAGGAACCGGGTGGAACTATTAAGAAAAATAAGGACTTAGTTTACTAGCTAAAAACGAACGCTCGAGGTGGAGTTAGAGCTAGGAAATAATGTTCAAACTTCACGGTAAAAATGCCCGAGATGATGGTTACGGCCAGAGGCCGGTTGGGTTTGAGGTGTGTGTCTTAGTGCACGGAAGCAGCTCCGGTAAATAAACGGGGATCCTGTTAAGAATTTCAAATAAAAAAAATAAAAATAAAAATTGTAGCATTTCCTCCGTCAGTGATGAAAATAGCTTGTTCTTCATGTTTCACATCATCGCCGCTTAAATGTTTTCCACCAAGGAATTTATTCAATTGCTGCTGGAAACAATAAGGACGAATGGAAGTGGATTAGACAATGAAAGTCTGCGAAGTAGTTGTGGTCACAGATATATTAGTGCAACATGTGGAAGAAAAAATTCGCGACGATATATAATTCTTAATATCAATATTTATTTAGAATTTTCAAAAAGATGTTCTGTTTAAAAAGAGAGCAAATTTATGTGATGAGCCAGGGCCGGATCTACGGGAGGGGGGGGGCATCTGCCCTGGGCGGCAGATAACAGGGAGCGGCAAAATAGGAAAAGTGGTTCAAAAAACCAATATGAAATTGCGGATTTAGGCATTTGTCGCCTCTAGGCAGTGGACTTTTTGCCGCCCCCTTTCCTTCAACCACCCCAACACTGAGAAATACCCTAACACGCTGATGGACTTCTGATTACCTATACCTTTTCAACATCAAATACCTACTTTTTTATGTAAATAAGCAGGTTTTTTCACAAATTCTGCCACCTCAGGCGCGTACCTAGTTCGCCTCTTCGTAAATTCGTTTGAAAAGTGAACATATCGCAAAATCAAAGGTATCCAAGAAATTAATCAATTATTAGGCTCATGATGCCAGAGCCTAGAGTGTCAAAATTTTAGAGGCTGAAAAATTTTAGACTCAAATTTAAAGAAAGATTAAAATTTTAAAATCAATTTGGCTTAGTTACAATAACGGCGAGGGGGGAGAGGGGCGGCATATTATACTATTAATAAGGAGGGGGCGACAAATTAAATTTAGCCCCTCATAACAAATCTCCTAGTTCTGACAATTGCGCGAGGAAAAAATAACGTCAGATCTAATCAATATCGTGGCTAATTTACCGAAGGTTGGAGGCCAAAAAAATTTAATACTGCTATTCTAATTAAATTTAATACTGCTACTAACTTCAGATATTTTTCTCTTTTCATCAATATATCAAATGATGCATAAACGAGCTTTTTTTGCTGATTTTGTCTGTTAATCTCATTTGTCGTCAAAAATAATACAAAAGTTTAATTTATTAGGATGTCCGATTTTTTTTACAATGGCTAAGGGTAGCTGAGCTTCGTTTCGTGGCCTGTTTGAGGCTGGTCTGGAGGGTTTTGGCCGGGGAGTGTCCCGCCTATTTAAGGGACTACTTCAATTACTTGGGCTCCAAACTACAGGCTAGTCACCGGACTTTATAGGGGCGATCGTTGATCGTTCAGGGTAGAGTCCATTCGTCTCTGGAATGGTCTTCCCATGCGAACAAGGAATTCAGCCTCGATTTCTGGGGAAAAATAAAAAATATTGTTTTTGTTTTTCTCCCTACATCCAGGGATGGGCAAGTTACTCGATTTTGAGTAACGAGATACAAAATACCAATTACTTCAGATTTTTGTAACGAAATACAAGATACCAATTATTCACGGGTTTGTGTAACGAGATACAAAATACCAATTACGTATTTCAAATACATTGAAAATACCAATTACAAACAAATTTTTCCTTGATTTTAAAATACTTTTTGCAGGGGTAATTCTGGAACTAGAGCCTCACGGGTAGGGTTGGCCGTAGGCCTTACCCCCCCCCGGCTTTGGAGGCCATGAAAAAATTACGGGCGGATACGGGAGGGTAGAAGTCTAAATAAACGGGTTCGGGCGGACGAGCATGCAAATGAAATTTTATTTAAAAATTATTAGACATTCGTTCTAATAAGATTTAAACTTTCGACCGTTCGTTCTCGTTGAAACATTTTGTAAATTAAAATTAAATATACAAATTAAACACTAGGTTATTTGTTTCAAGTTTTATTAATTAAAAATTAACACTTAATATATTTCGACAATTTCTTGTCATCATCAGAAGATCATTCTGATGATGACAAGAAATGTCGAAAATAGTATTAAGTGTTAATTTTTAATTAATAAAACCTTTGAAACAAATAACCTAGTGTTTAATTTGTATATTTAATTTTAATAGACATTCGTTCATTCATTCACTAAATCTCGGGCGGGTATGGGCAGGTTTGAAAAAATTCCGGGCGGGCCTGAAGAATGGTAAAAAATTACGGGCCGGGTACGGGAGGGAAGTCAAAAAAATACGACACGGACCGGCCAAAAAAAATCGGCCCGTGCAGGGCTCTATCTGGAACCCTAAATAAATTTAGTTTAGGAAAGTGGCAGCTAAACTTATATTGGAGAATACCTTTGGAAAATCGAAAACAATAAAATTATTCATGACACTAAAAAAATTTATTTATAAAAATATGAAAAGGTTTGAAAAAACCAAGTTTTCAAAAGTTTTGTCGGATAATCTGGACCTTGATGGAGAATGAATAAACCCGCAAATGAAAACAATCTTTCAACTGGGGCAGAAGAACAAAGATTTAGTCTTTGAGAGCTGGTTGAAAGAAGAAAGCAAAAAGTTTTTTAACGAAGAGTGAAAATTTGGCGTTTTGATTGACTTCTCTTTACTGGTTTTTACTAAGATTCAGAGCAGAGAACCCACACGACGATTACATACATACAGTAATATTAAATAAATTAAAACGATTTCAGCTCCCTCTGCAAGATTCTTATACTGCGGCAAATTAAAAAAAAAAAGTATTTGGTATCTCGAATTTCAGATACCAATTACTAAAAATGTAACGAAATACAAGATAGCAATTACTTTGCCAATGCTGTAACGAGATACAAAATACCAATTAATATTGTATTTGGTATCTTGTATTTCAAATACATGTAACTGATTAACGCCCATCCCTCCCTACATCCTTGCCGAAAAGACAGCGTCATGGTGGTGTTTTTATTATATGTTTCTCGTCATCACTCATAAATCTTAAACCAATAAAGATTAAATGTATATAGCGGACCCCAATGTATTTTTGCTCTTAGAGGGCCAATGAAGCTATCTAGCTCTATCCCGACTGTTAAATAAATATCTATCTATCTATATTTCATATATAGGGTAAGAGAAAGTAAAAATACTGAAATATTTGAGCACAAGAGCTTCCCAAAGTTAAGAGATACGATTGTATCAACTCTCCCCTATTTTATTTATACATTCGTAAATCATGCATTTATATTAATAGATCAATGCTGATATTAAATTACTTAGAGGCGTGGGAGGCGCACTGCCGACGCTCTCGCGATCACTTTCGAAGTCATCCTTATACTCAAAATCATCTGTTTCAACAACTGCTTTTGAAACAGGGACCATAGATGGAGCATGCTTTTCGATCTCATCTTCTTCATGACTATAAAAGAACAAAATAAACATCAAATAACTTATTTGTGAAAGTAACATGTTTATTTCAAAATTATAAACATAAATAAAATTTTTATTACTAAGAAGTTTCGCTGTCTTGAGATTCTTCGTCTTCCTTTTCATCATCATTATCTTGAAGAATAAAAGAATTACGGTGAGGAGTTAACGCTTGCTGGATTAATTCCCGTTCATCTGATGTAGATGAGGGAGTCCGTTGAGCATTCATTTTCTAAAATAATAAAAAATTATAATTGAAGCTTTCTTTATAGCTATATGTGATGCGGAAAGTGAATGTGAAAATGTCGGAAATTTCACAAATTGATATTTTTTTGTAGAGGATAATTCCCTGAACATTTTAAGACCAAAATTCTATGATATCTCAAAAAATAAAAAGGTTACAGCCTCTCAAAGTTAGAGATATAAAAAACGGGGTTTTGAGAAAAACCTATTTAAACACACAAATAAAAAACTATTTACTATATTTAAGGTTTATTTATCGATTATTTTGTAATAGGCTATTTATCGGATTCTCATCGCTAAAATTACCGAATAAACTTGTAAAGGAAATTTGAAGAATAGTTTTCAATCAAAACCCAAAAATCGATATTTTTGACCTAATTCGACTAAAATGCCCGTACCGATAACTTTATTTCGCCAAGAGGTCCCTTTCCACTTTCCGAATCACATATACATGTATATATACTAGATTATAAAATAAAAAAAAAAAAACTCCAAAATGAGAATTCAGTGCTTTTAAAATTAGAATTTGAAGCTTCGTAAATAAGGCCAAGGCAATGAATGCAATGTTCCTGACAAATTACAACTTTTTTGGAATAAATAAAAAAAAAAAGTTGAGATTTAGGTAAATTGAAGAATCCTAAATTTGGTAAAAATGGGGGAAGGGAGGGTGGTTCGGTTAAAACCGGTTACACCAGATTTTTTGTTTCAGGATATTTTTTCTTTTTTATTTAATTTAAAGCCTAAGGCCCGAGGGCATTAAATAACTTTACATCCCTTGAAAGATATTTATTCAAGAAACATAAATCCAAAAAATCATGTTGATGAATTATTTAAATTAATATAATTTTTAAGCGATTAACACAGACACAGAAAAAAAATTGAGCTGTTGCGGGACGTCTCGAGATATTTTGTTTAGACAGAGACAGACCAAAAAAAAGGTCACAAAAATCATTATTATAAAGAGATTTAAATTTATTCTTACCTTTATAAGAGGATGAGGAGATTGAGGCCATTCATATGATTTTGGAACTGATCTAGTCCGGGGAATCCGTTTTTCTGTTTTAGAACGATAGTCATATTGTGAAAGAGTTTCTTCGGCGACCTATCAAACAAAATTATAAAAATCGCATTATATTCATGGTAAAAGAACATTTAACAATACACAGAAATAACAATATGAAATAAAATTTCACCAAGAGGGTAAAATTAGTGGAAAATGTCAATATTGATAATCTCAAAAGCCAAGAGGTGCGTCTTGAATTCTAATCATATATCAGCGAAAATGAGATAGATATATGTCGACACAAAAAATAAGAAAGTGTATGGAGGAATTATTTGTCCTAAAAATCACTTTCGTGAGTTTCGGGGCTCAAATCTTTAACCCAAAACGTGTGGGTTATTTTTGATTCGCAAAAGCAAACTTGGTGACAATGACTTTTTGTCTTAAAATCGGGAGAAAAAGCCCTCAAATTTTATTATATAGTGTGAAAATATATATTATTTCGGCAGTTTTTTTTATTTGTTTTTATAATATTACATGTTGATAATCACCTGAACAGCTTTGCTAACTCCAGAACGCGTTCGTCGGCATATCCCACAAGGCGCTAAACAATCAGGGTGTACAAATGTTCGTAAAGCCGCATTGCCGACTGAAGTAAAGGGTGACCGAGGTGCGGAAGATTGGACAGTCCCACTAGGCGGAATTCGAACACTCGGACCTCGCACCATCTGAAAAAATAAAATATTGAAATTTAATTATTTTTAAGAACTCCTAACCAGGATATAATAAAAGAAAATGAGGAGGAGCAGCCAAAATTAAAAAGCCTCTGATTATTTACAATTCAGCGAGACGTTTCGAGAAAACTTTATTGTCTCATCATCAGTCTTTTAAATTGTGTACGTTGCATAGTTGTTAAATGGATATGGACCGTGTATTTTGAAAGTGGTGTAAGTCCATTTTCTATTGTTTCGAGAAAATGAAAGGTTAACATATCTGTTTATTAAAAAATCTATTTACCGACCAATTTTCAATTGTACAAAACATGGGAATTTTTTAAGAAATTTACCACTAGCTAGTTATACATAAAAAATTTACATTAATTTAAGCATAAATTATGTGATATCTCATTTTTTTAAAATGTACTTGCACCATTTTTAAAATAAACGGTCCATATAATAACTAATAGGATTAATTAAATAAAAAATAAAAATTTCAATAATTAGAATGGCCCTGAAAATTATTAATTTAATAATATTTTATATAAATGGACCCTGTTACGAATTAGTGTGTCAAGCGCCAGCTACCGAGATTAACATTAAAGTTTTTTGTTTTCATTGGATTATATATAATATAATAATATAAATTTTTTTAGAACATATTTCATAAAAAATACTATTATTTATAGCATTTGAAACAATATTCTTAACTCAATTTTTAATTTTTTTTGGCGCTTGAAACACTATTGCATATAACAGGGTCCAAATAATATAATTAGTACTCAAAAGATAAAAATTGCTACGTATTTAAAACCATTTGTCTCGAATTCAATGATAAAGATAAAAAAAAGATATTAAAATTAAAAAATTTGATAGAGAATTTTATCTTCTTTTATTCATAAATGTTATCTATAAAAATTAGAAAAAAATATATCATTTAAAAGCTCAAACAAATATAGGGGTATAGATTAAAATATACTGATAAAGGAGCTACAATATGTTTCATCTAGAAAGAATTTCTTCTCAATAATTCACTTTTAGGTATTAAGAGAGTCTTTCCTCAAATTAGGACCTTTTCTAAATTATAAATTATGTTGGATGAAAGGAACATGTAGGAAATAGGATTAGGAGAAGCTATCTAGAAAATGTAGTTGGAAGAATAGTTAGAGATAGGAAAACATCTAACTTCATGCGGTAGATGGGTACGATCAGCCTAATAAGGTTGATAATCCTACCATATCCTACAGTATTGTACAGTACGGTATATAACACGTCACTCAATAAGTCCCCTGTCTGACACATAGATGGCAACATTGTTGACATACCCAAGTGAGTAGTACCAACCTTTAAAAAGAACATGTCTGTGAGTTTAGAAAATAGATTCTCAAAGTGGGCGATAACGCCTCCTTGTGAGCATTTGGGACTTTAGGGGGGGAGAGAGAGTAGAAGACCCAGAGAAAATTAGGGGGGATTGCGCAGAAGGCGCGTGGGCAGATTAAAAAATATAGTCTAAAAAAAAAGGCAAAAAAAAAATACACGCTAATCACGTACTAAAGTAAAATAAAAATTAATTAGTTTAATTTTAGTGATTGTATTCATTTTTATCATGTGGATTTAGTACTGTCGCGATGTTGGTAACTAAAAAGAGGAATCGGCTTCATGTTACTAAACTTGAGGTTGTTTTTAGGTAAAATCGAGCCTGATATTAACAAATTCCTTAAAATGCATAAAATTTAACCTTCTCATTAGTTATGTCATAAATGTATGTCTTTTGAATGTTAAAAACTTTTTCCTAAATACAACTAAGTATGCGTTTTAATTGCTCCCATTGAAACATTCTTCTTTCATAAGATGAGGGGGGGGGGGGGCTAGTGCTCTAGAAAAATACATATTCTCAAAGTGGGCGGTGAGGAAAATAAGTTTGAGAAACTATGGTTTAGAAGTTACAGTCGTTTTAGAACGAAATTTTTGCCGCCCTCCAGAAAATTTTTTTCCCCGCAAAGGTTCATTTTCCCCTTACTACACAAAATTTTTGCCGACTCCGTTTAAATCATTTGGCCTTTATTTTTCAGACTTTTTTTTTACCTAAATATCTCACGACACCCTTGGATGCCCCGACACACCGGTTGGGAACCAGTGAGTAACAAAATTTTAAATGAAATTTCGCTAAATCGAGAGTCCTATAAAAACAATTTACTAGCTAAAAATTTATTTAATTATATAAACCACCTAGCAACTATTATATATGAACCCTGTTATTCAATGGTGTGTCAAAGACCAAATATCGAGTTTTGAGAAAATCAACATTAAAGTTTTTCTGATTTAAATTGTTTTTATTAGATTATATATCATTTTTTTTGTCAATTGTGCAAGTAAATACTGTAATTATGGCAGATATTCATAAATTATCTCTAAAAATATGACTAATTTAGAGGAAAAAAATAAAATATAAAAAATTATTTTTACAAAATTCTCTATGTGCGATATATATTTGTAAAAAATGCTTCAAAGTCCATTGACCCATGATTGAAAAATTCTCTAAGTCCAATTATATTTGCAAAAATGCTTCAAAGTCTCTTTATATTTAATACTAGTAGCCAGAGGCGTACCGAGGCAGTTGGGGGCCTGGGGCGGCACTAGAAGAGGGGGCCTTATATTGAATTTTTTTTTTTTTTTTGGGGGGGGTCATCTTTAAATATCCCTCTCCTCCATACACAAATACATTTTTAAAATACCGTATATCCCTGAACCCCAAGGGGTATTTTCATTAAATTTTCTTTTTTTTATCTAAATTTTCCCATTTTTACTTGAGCCCCAAGGGCCCCGGGGCCTCTCAAAAAGAAATGTTCATTAAATTTTCTTTTTTTTTTTCTAACTTTTCCCATTTTTACTTGAGCCCCAAGGGCCCCGGCGCCTCTCAAAGAGAAATTTTCATTAAATTTTCTTTTTTTTATCTAAATTTTCCCATTTTTACTTGAGCCCCAAGGGCCCCGGCGCCTCTCAAAGAGAAATTTTCATTAAATTTTCTTTTTTTTTTTTCTAACTTTTCCCATTTTTACTTGAGCCCCAAGGGCCCCGGCGCCTCTCAAAGAGAGATTTTCATTAAATTTTCTTTTTTTTATCTAAATTTTCCCATTTTTACTTGAGCCCCAAGGGCCCCGGCGCCTCTCAAAGAGAAATTTTCATTAAATTTTCTTTTTTTTTTCTAAATTTTCCCATTTTTACTTGAGCCCCAAGGGCCCCGGCGCCTCTCAAAGAGAAATTTTCATTAAATTTTGTTTTTACTTGAGCCCTGAGGGCCCCGGGGCCTCTCAAAGATAAATTTTCAATAAATTTTGTTTTTACTTGAGCCCCAAAGGGCCCCGGGGCCTCTCAAAGAGAAATTTTCAATAAATTTTGTTTTTACTTGAGCCCTGAGGGCCCCGGGGCCTCTCAAAGAGAAATTTTCAATAAATTTTGTTTTTACTTGAGCCCCAAAGGGCCCCGGGGCCTCTCAAAGAGAAATTTTCATTAAATTTTGTTTTTACTTGAGCCCTGAGGGCCCCGGGGCCTCTCAAAGAGAAATTTTCATTAAATTTTGTTTTTACTTGAGCCCTGAGGGCCCCGGGGCCTCTCAAAGAGAAATTTTCAATAAATTTTGTTTTTACTTGAGCCCCAAAGGGCCCCGGGGCCTCTCAAAGAGAAATTTTCAATAAATTTTGTTTTTACTTGGGCCCCGGGGCCTCTCAAAGAGAAATTTTCAATAAATTTTGTTTTTTTTATCTAAATTTTCCCATTTTTACTTGAGCCCTGAGGGCCCCGGGGCCTTTCAAAGGGAAATTTTCATTAAATTTTTTTTTTTTTTTTATAAATATAAGGGGGCCTATGCCGGCTCGGGGCCTGGGGCGGACCGCCCCCCTCGCCCCCCCCCCTCGGTACGCCACTGCTAGTAGCATAGAAACTTTTTATCAAAATCACATTCATCAATTTTAAATAGTATTAATATTTTAAAATTAAATACAAAGTGATATCAAAATTTTCTCATCAATTAATTTCTGAATAAATAGCTTGGAAACAGTAAATCAAAGTTATAATAATGAAATAGACTTAATATTACGGCGACTTCAACCTAACCTAACCTAATATTATTTATTTTGTTGTCTTTTCGAAATCGCACTGATCCTCATCCTCATCTTCATTTTCATTATCAGGAATAATATCAAAAAATTAAATTTTGACGTCTACGAATTCAGAGAAAATTTTCTCATTTTTCAAAAAAAAAAATGATTTTTGTTTATTTAAGGGAAAAAAATATATATAATATTATTTGGTAAATAACTTTTTATTGGTTGTTAAAATCACACTGGTTAAAACTCAATTAAACGATATTAATTTATTGTTAATTGGAAAATATATATATATATATATATAGTTCATAGAAAAAGATAGAAAACATTATAGAATTAGGCTAAAAGAAATTAAAAAATGAATTATAATTTTTGTAGGTTATGAAATACTTGTATTAAATTTCAACAAATGGAATATAGTAATGGTGTATTGAATATATAAATTTGAAATAGATAAAATTAATATTTTCTTGAGTTTATATTAAATACCTCTAAACAATAGCGATGCCGGTGTTCAAAATTGAAAATACTTAGGGCATAAACGCAACAATATATCTCAAACGTATAGTTGTTTACGATGTCTTGCACTTGACGCATAAATGAAAAATTGTTCTTTTCAAATTAAGTATTACGAAACAACATGTTAAGTACATAAATCATTATTGAAAAATGTAAAATCCTGCATTGAAATATTGTAAAAATAATTTTATGCTTTTACATTAAAAATAAATTTTTTTAGGACATATTTCATAAAAAATACTATTAATTAAAGCATTTGAAACAATATTCCATGCTTAACTCAATTTTGAATTTTTTGGTCTTTGACACACCATTGAATAACACGGTTCATATATAATATCAGAAATAATTAAGAAATTATAATATGGAAAGTTTTTTTTTAATATTAGTAGATTATCTAGACGAAGATAAGATTTTATAGAGGGTCAAAGATAATTAAAAAAAACTTTCTTTCTTACACTCTAAATTTTATTTAATCTAATAGAAAAAGAGGGGTGGGGGGAGGAAAAATCTAATTAAATACACCTATTCAAGATGGAGAATTTTGATGAAGACATTTGACATAATTAGATTAGGATTTTTAAAATTCTATTATAATTCTCAGGCTGTTATTAAATTTTTAAATTTTTAGTTACCTCTAAATCTCGACGAATACAGACAGAAGGTAATCGCCTTACAGTAAGACGTTGCATTTTTATCTCTTCTAATTCTTCTTCTTCCGATTGGCTTTTTTCCTCTGGTAGAGACGCAGTCATATGCACCACGGTCACGTTTTGACTTAAAGAACGTCTCCTAAGTTGAGGATTAGATTTTGCTGCAGATGGAAATCTTTCCTCACGAACTGGAATATGTGAATCTCCATATGGGATATTTTTACGTTTTTTCTTGAAAGTTACAGTCTCCTGAAAAAGATAATTATAAATAGGACATAGAAGAAATTCAAGGCCGAAAAAGATATTTAGAGAAATTTAATTTTATTGCTTAAAAGACTTGAAACAATTAGAAATTCATGATTATTATTATTATTATTTAAAATTCCTATCGGGATCCCAGTTTATTTACCCGAGGTGCTTTCGTGTACACACACCTCAAACCCGCCGTAGCCATCTACCGGCACCCCGTGAAGTTACATTATTTCCTATATCTAACTCCTCCTCCTGCTTTCGTCTCTAGCTAGTGAACTAATCCTTATTTCTGGTTCCACCCAGTTCCTTTTATCTAGGGAGGATGTCCTAGTTGAGGAGGGACTCCCTCAGCACCGGCGTGTAGCCTGCTCCTTTCGAAGAATGCATCACTGAGAGGCAGGGGCGTATATAAGGGGGGGGGGGGGGCGAGGGGGCCCGGGCCCCCCCCGAAATTTCCCAAACACATATACATATATAGGGATATACAGACATCAGCACAACAAATTTTTCCGCAGGATGGAAAACTTTGGTTCCACAAAAGAAAAAATGTTCCGCAAAAAATGTAGTGTGAAAAACAATTTAGTTTCTTAAAACAAAAAATTCCTCAGAAAAATTTTTGAGTTCGGGCCCCCCCCCCCCCCGAAAAAAATTTCTATATGGGTGATTCTTTTACAAACCGAACACTTTCTGACCGACATGTTTTTGATTTGGATGAAATTTTTTTTACGGGTTCTATAACGAAAAAAAGATAGCCATCCGCGAGGATTTTCTTTTTCTTTAATATTTTGGGAAATATCGAGGGTCGAAAATGTGAAAATTTGATGATTTTCTGCTTAGACGCTCACTTTTAAAAATTCATAACTCTGCTTCTATTTGAGCTAGAAAAAAACTTTTTTTACCATTTTAAAGCTAAAAGAGTGAACTTTAAGAAAAAACTTTTTCGTTCATGCTCTAGGGCAAGAAAAAAATCTTTGGACGAAAAAGTTTATCGGCTTGAATAACTCTTCTGTCTTAAGAGGTATAATTATGGGAAATATACGGTTAGAAAGAATGAGTTTTCAGCTAAAGATTTCACCATTTATTTTTTCCTACCATTTTATTTTACCGTGCTGCGGTAAATTCTAATTTGAAAGTTTAAACCCCTGTAGATTCCGAACGGCTAATCAGATCAGACTAAATGAGGTGGCATTTGGTGCAGAAAGAAAACCTCTAATAGAATAAGTAAAAAAATCCCGAGAAATAAACTCCAAAATTAGTTTTTTTCTCGAAAAACCTCATTTTTTAGGCAAAAAAATATCGAAAAATAGCCCTACTTGTGCAACGGATAGCTACTTGACCATAAAAGCTACATTAAATCTAAATATAGTTTTGGAAAGAGTGGTTCAATACCTCCGGACTTTTTTTTCTTATTTTTGATATGACGTCATTTTACCGCATGAGAGCACTTGGCGGGATTTTTTTTCAATTGTACTAATTGATTCTCCATCGATTAAAAAACCGTTATCGGTATAAAATTCGACGTAGAATGCGATGATTATAATAAAAATGCAATACAGTTGGGGCCCCATTGTTAAAAATCGATTTTAAGATTTCAATTGTTGATAACAATGTGAAATCTTTAATAAATTTTGGTGGAACAATTTTTTTCTTAAAGTTCACTCTTTTAGCTTTAAAATGGTAAAAAAAGTTTTTTTCTAGCTCAAATAGAAGCAGAGTTATGAATTTTTAAAAGTGAGCGTCTAAGCAGAAAATCATCAAATTTTCACATTTTCGACCCTCGATATTTCCCAAAATATTAAAGAAAAAAGAAAATCCTCGCGGATGGCTATCTTTTTTTCGTTATAGAACCCGTAAAAAAAATTTCATCCAAATCAAAAACATGTCGGTCAGAAAGTGTTCGGTTTGTAAAAGAATTACCCATATACGCCCCTGCTGAGAGGGAACCTTCTTTACGTCCCTTCCTCAGCATATGTATTTTTTTGAAGCGATTGGCCTTTTGTAAGAAAATTTTGACTTTTTTTTTTGCAAGCACCATTAACATTGTTTGTACTCCTACATAATACTTGAATGGCCCCTAAAAGCTTCAATTTCAGACGTTTATAAATTTAATCCCAATACCAAAGTCTCAAAAATGTTAATTTTAAAGATAGCCATTGTTATCATAGAATAAAATTTATAATTTTTTAAATGATGCTTTTTCATGATTTATAAAAAATTTTATTTTAATCATATTGTTGAATATTAATTATCTTTGAGCTTCGTCAGATCCAAGAATTCTTTCAGAGATAATTTCAATTAACCTGATAATTTATCAGCGATAACATACGAAACATAATGAATAATTATTATTGGAAAGGAAAATAAAATACTTAAAGGTCTAGATAATATATTAATATTTTCTAAGTGTTTTAGAATTGAAAATTTCTTTTGAATCAAAATTTATATTAATTTGCCATTCTTAAAAATTAATAATAATAAAAAAGAGATGAAGAGTTGCGGAAGCGGGCCAAATGCATGTGTCCCAAAGGACTATATTTTCAAACACTATTTTAAATTAAACAATGGATAGAAAAGGAGCGTGCAGCTTCGGTTTTAATGAAATAAGGCCATCCTCAGACAGACCATTGAGTCAAATACTGACAACTCCACTATTTCACTCAATACTCTGTCATTCAAGTTCATACTCTCGACTATTGGACTGAGGATGGCTTTATTTCATTAAAACCAAAACTGTGTCCTTAGCAGAGAGTTTTATTTCGTGGGGACGAACTGATTGCCTGGCTGCGGGCTCCTTTTCTATCTATTGTTTAAATACAACAGCCACTTTATTTCTTCAAAACTATTTTAAATTCTTAATAAACGATAGAAACTTGGAAAAATTGAGATCTCCGTAACCTAAAGTTGAAGTACAGTACAATGTTTATTTCGATCATAGTGGGCACCAATATTAAGTCGATGGAATGAATTTTCTCATGTGATTATTTCATTGTTAAAACTTTCTCTTATTTATTTACGTACAAATATATTGTACTGTACTATATATTAGCGTATATTTCGTGGTATATATACCATCAAGAGAAAAGATATTGGACAACCCCCTCACTTCTACCTGAATTTAGAGCCTTTTGAGGTAGGTATACAGGGCCGTAACTAGGCAGATGCAACAGGTGCACCGTGTATCTGTTGCATCTGCCTAGTTACGGCCCTGTATACATACCTCAAAAGGCTCTAAATTCAGGTAGAAGTGAGGGGGTTGTCCAATATCTTTTCTCTTGATGGTACATTATATTTATATATTAGTAAAATGTAAGTGGAGGCAGCGGCGTAACTAGCCTTTGAGGGCGGAGGGGGGGGGGGGGGGGGCGAAGCTCAACAAGGGCGTCGTTTTTTAAGTTGTAATATAATTTAAAAGAAAACTATCGGTGTTTTTGGACAATCTATGGAAAGAATATGATAAAATCACCGTCCCTGGGCTATATTTTAGATGCCTTAGGGCGCCTATGTCGGTATAGAGGGGCGCCAAAGGCTTGATGCGCCTGGTTACGCTACTGAGTGGAGGTTAAGATCACAATCCAAAATAATTATTAAAATGACTCTAAATTTACCTGAATATCCCTTTTTGTTTGGTTTACAGCTTGGAATTCCTTTGTGATTTGTTCTCTCTTGTGAATTTTGTTAGTTGTGATTTCCATTGCAGTTTTTTTTCTTTGTTTTAAAATTCGTGGAGGCGAGGAAATAGAAATATCCTCAGATCCAGATGGGATGGAATAAGTAGAGGCAGAAGCCGAATCTTCTTCCGTTGTCTTCTAAAATCAAATTTAATCATAAGAATTAAAGTTAATTTAAAAAACTATGAGCACTCGATGTTAGGGAAAAAATAAATATTTTAAATATTCATGAATTTTTTAATATAAGCCATAAGTATTCAATATAATGCGAGATTGCTCTTAATTTTTTAATTTATAAGTTTAAAACGAGATTTGGCCTTAGATATGTGCAGTTAGATTAAGTAAGGTTAGCATAAGTCCCGCTTTCAATGAAATATTAATACAACTTACTATTTTATTTATTTATTTATTTAATGTACAGTGAGGGTCAATATTAAGTCCCACCCATGCGTTTTCTACATGTGATTATTTCATTGTTTTTATAAAGGAAAATGAAAATCTTTATTGGAAATTTTCCAAGTTTGAACCATGAAAGTTTCCAATAAAAAATTTATCATATTTTTTTAAAAACAATGAAATAATCACAAGTAAAAAAAAGCATGGGTGGGATTTAATATTGTCCCTCACTGTACATAGGACAGGCTGCCCCTCATAGTGTACACAATAAATATTAATTCAAATAGCCTATAAAAGATAGGGTGCCGCCGGGAGTCGAACCATGGATTCACCAATTTGTACTCAGGGTACCCTAACCCCTGGACCACAATCTCTATTAATAAATAAATTAATAAATAAATTGTATGAATTTTCTCCACCGCTTACAAAAAGTGATGATTATAATTATCTTTTATATTATATATATAATTTCTTATTTAGTAATATTAATATTAGTAATTTGTAATGGCCAAATATTAATAAAGTGTAACAAAAAAATTTAATAAATGAGATTGATTTTTATTTTATTCCCTGCTTGTCCCCGTTTGGCTTCGAAAAAATATGGTAACCCTAGATTAAAGGTGTATAATAGTAAGAAAAAATAACTGTATAAGAGGGCAGGTAAACCAAACACCTTTTGTACAGTTATCTTTGGGGTTCATTCATGATAATAAGTTCCCACAGAAAAATCTATTATGAAGCTCCTTGAAACTTAAAAAAAAAAAAAAATCTTTCTTCCATAGAGAGTGTGCGTGACTAGAAGCATGAAATATGATAAACAAAATTTTGTTTTATATTTGAAAAAAATATTTGTATAAACATTGAAAAAAAAATTAAATAGCGGTAAATTATTTTAAATTTGGCCCACTTTACCAAATCAGGTTTTTATCATATTTATATTTTTCATTATGAATTTAATACGTCTAATAAACATACCAAGATTTTTTTTTAAGTTAATTTTGAAAATATTCATCTTAAAACGAATTATATTATTATAATAATAATAATTTAGATCATATCAATGAAATGTTTCTTGTCTGATAACGGTATCTTTCTGGTTCATGAGATTTTTACCAATCCATCTTTTAATATATTTATTTATTAATTAAAATTTTTAAATTGAGGAAAACATATCTAATATATAAGTCTATTTTTCAATTAAGTTGGATAAATTAATAAAGAAAAAATTCTTAAATAAATATAATAAATAAAGAAAATAATCTAGAATAAAAATATTTTGATGAAAATTCACCTTTACAAGGGCCTCCTTCAGTTTCCTGAGTTCTTGAGGTCTCAATCCTTTGGTGGATGCAATCCTTTTTGCCATCATTTCAGGCATTGAACAATTACTCAGAGATACTCGCAATTCACTTATAATTCGGGCTGCTGACACGATCATGTCTTCATTTTTATATTCCTCAACTGTGATTGTTTTCCTTTCTTCTTTTTCTGATTTTGGCATTAAGATGAATGATTCACAAGAGAGACTTCGAACTAAAGATTCTTCCTAAAATAATAAAAAATTTTTTAATTAATATAATGAATTAAACTAAAATAGATTCATTAAAATCTGCCCAATTTTCGGGATTATCATATTAAAGTATAAAAAAAAGTAAACTTTGAAGCACGAAGTTAAAAAGAATCTTCTATTTACAATCGTGATTTTCTCAAATTACTCTTTTTATTTCTTAGTAGTAAAGTATTAAGATCTTAAGTGTAATTATGATATTGCTTACTTCTATATTCTTTAATGGATTTTTTTTATTAAATCGCATTGATGGAAGATCAAGAGATTCAATAGTTCTCATATCCAGAAGAGATTCTGCTTTCCTTGCATTTTTCAAATGTTCCTCAGGTCGTGTTTTGTTGATTCTGGGCTTAAAACGATGAAATAAATTTTTTGAGGATTTCTGAAAAATTAAACAAAAAATAATTAATTAAACAAAATCATTTAAATTTTGGGGAAAATATTTTATATAAACAAATCTCTTTAGTGATTAATATATTTCCTAAATTAGTTATATAATGTAGATAAAGATGGAGAGCTAAAAGGTAAATTGGAGAAAGACAAGATTCTGGCTTCAAGTTATTAGTGATTCCACCATCAAAAAATTCTAGCGGTCTAATTAAAAAGAGCAAATTTCCAAAAATAAAGTCAGTTTAATAATAGTGAAGTTTCATTATAATGTTATGCTCATTAGACAGTAGATGAGTCTCTACGGTAGGGTTGGTCAACTTTTTTAGAAGTAACAATTTCATGAACGTTGCGGGCGCAACAATATGTAATATATGGAAGGTTCAGAATACAAGTGAACCAAGTCCACTTTATTTACCTTTGAGCTACAGAGGTTTAAAGTTAAAGCTTCATAACAAAAATACCTGTTAACATTTTTTAAAAGTCAAGTCAAGCCGATATTTTCAGAACTAGGACTTGGTTCATTATTACACAGAAATTGTACATAGTTAGTGCATGTTATAGCGTTGCTAACTCTAAAATGACAAAAAGTGGACTTGGTTCACTTGTATTTTGAACCCTCCATATATCACACATGTTTATTATAGGTAAATTTTTAATTTTTTCAATTCCTAATAACTTTAATTTGTCGGGAATCGTGTGGTGGGTGCATAATAAATCGCTTACAAGCACACTTGCGCCCGCGGGTAAGGGGTTTGCCACCCTCTTCTCTACGGTCTTGAAAACTCCAATTCAGACGTTTCTGATTCATTTAACTTACAATTATACTATTAATTTAATGCTTTGTCTTTCGAGTTCGTACTGCTCAAATGATGACGTTATATAAAATAAGCCAAAAAGTCTTAAATTTGAGAAATTCTCAATATCGAATATTAACCATTCTCTTTCCCCTCTTTTAGTAACTAATTATAATTTGTAGAGAACGCAACCACTAACTTCTACATTCAACTAATTATACACAGTATATCAATAGTATGCAGTAATTACTATGATCTAAAGTCTTCTTCTGTGGGAATTTTTGTTAAATTCTTTCCACTATCATTAATTCATCTCGTGAAGGATGTGTAGAGGCAAAGGCAGCCAAGCAATTATACTCTGAATGCTTTATCAATTGGCTGGAAACGTTTCGGTGAATTTATTATAGTCCATCTGAAGATTGACATCTTTAATAAAGCAATCATAGTGATACTTCTTGGCTGTCCCTGCATCCTGGATCTACACAACCTTCACTAGATATTCACAGTCACAACTTGGATATTAAATTCAGCTCCTTGATTAGAAATTTCAGATTTCATTGAAATAAAACTTCTAATTTGAAAAATGTTAAAATGAGATTTTTAGATTATTTCCCAAAGATTCCTGTCATTACTAATTAATACAGGGTGCGCTGTCAAAATCCGAACAAAATTGAATTTCTCAGTAAATTAGAATTCAGGGGTAGCACTAATTGGCACTAAGGTATAGGCCTACTAGATACGTTGGTAAGACTTTAATAATCTCCAAATGGCCGAGTTTGTCAAGTCAAGCTTGGAATGTAACAGAAGAGCGGCCTAGTTAAAAAGTCTTCCCGCTGGAAGAAAGCTGACAGAGATTTTAGGATTCTTCGGGTACCCAAGATGCATCTGTGGATGGAGGGTATGACCTCTGGGAGGCCGTACATCTTCCAACAAGTCGACCACACCTGCTTATACAAGTCATTTAATCCAACATCAGCTCCCTGGATATGTTTTGGTCGAATGATTTGTGACCTTCTAAAGTCCCATCCTGAACCCTCGCGACTATCACGTGTGGAGCGTTATCGAGAGACAAACCGACAAGTCCAGGCTCAACATCGCCTTCCTCCACGCCGCCATCAAGGCAGCGTTTGCGACCGAGAACATTTGAAGAAGGCATGCTCGAGCTTTAGAAAGAGGATTGAGAGTGTGATAGAGGCACAGGGCAGCTATATTGAATAAGAAGTTTCAAAAAGGAGCTCCTAAGTGGGATGTCAAAGCATTTTTTTGTATCTTTAATATTGACTGTAATAAACAACTTTCTCCATAAAACATTTTTTGTCGTATTTTGGCCCCGCATCCTGTATATAAAATTTGATAAAACTATTTCAATCTACATGTATTTGAATTTTGTTGCCACCTTTTGCTGTTCTTCAAGTCGTATTTTAGCCAATCGTTTTCTGACTTCGGATGTTTTCGTGTCCCTGGCAGCTGGTGCATTCTTGTGTAGTTGTCTTTGCTCAGGTGAAGATCCAGGGCTACCGTAATAGAAAAAAAAAACAATTAAAAAAAAAAAAAAAGATAAAATTGTTTGTCGAGAGAGAGATAAATGTTAGTGAGAGAGAGATATCATTTGGTAATGTGATTAAGCCATGGTGATAAGAGAAGAATGGAAAACTACAAAATGATAAGAAAATGCGCGATGTACTTGGAAACGAAATCTTATCTAATTCCATAAAAAATTTTTTCTTATTTTTAAATTGTTATGTAATGGCTTTAGATTACTATACTGTATATATTATGATTTATTTTTAAATTATTAATAATATTGAATATGTCACATCGTGGAATTGCTGTATTTTAAGCGCCTTTAAATTTTGGCATACATCAGGTTATTTTAGGCCTACCAACTTTTTTGAAATCTACAATAAAATATTTGATTAATGGAAGGTATCTCAGAGTTTTCCAAAGAAAGGATTTCGGAAGAATAAGAATCAGCTGATTTGTGTTATTCTCACAATATTTTAATTCTAAATATTTAGGTCATCATAACACCAAGCCATTCTCAGTACAAAAATATGTTTTGATAGAGGTCCTGGGTTATGTGCTATGAATCGTTAAGGTTATGTAAAAGACGCTCCACATATGTATAATTTGATGCACTGCTGATGGATAGCGTAGGCAATCCGAAATATTTGCCAAATAAATTATTTTAATGTGGAAAGCAACCGCTGGTGTATTTTCTCCATAACCTTATGTACAGTGAGGGACAATATTAAGTCCCACCCATGCCTTTTCTACTTGTGATTATTTCATTGTTTTATAAAAGAAAATGAAAATCTTTATTGCAAATTTTCTAGATTTGAACTATGAAAGTTTCCATTAAAAAATTTATATTTTTTTTTAAAACAATGAAATAATCACAAGTAGAAAACCCATGGGTGGGACTTAATATTGACCCTCACATTTTTTACAAGCTGAAGAGGGGTCATCCACAAGTCAAAACACATTTTTGTAGTGAAGATGACCTTAGTCTAGGCGAAATATTCTCAAATCAAATGACGTTACAGTGTAAATTTGCTTTATTCATGAGAAAGGCATAAATATTTATAGCATATTTATCTTTAATAAGTAAATAATGTTCGAGACAAAATTAAAATAATTTAAGATATTTATAAAAGAGATAGAGAGTCTATATTTTTCTATAGATAATACTTATGACGACTATGACTGTGTTTAGACATGAAATAATGAAAGGAATGCTTCCATATTTATTTATTTTGATTAATGCTTGCACTAGAGCAGGGGTGTCAAACTCAAATGCTAACTTGAGCCAAATAAACAATGTTTAACTTTAAAATGATCCGTATAGTTTATAAATAAAGTATATTATAATTTTATATGCTGGTTTCGTTTCTAATTTTATTTTTACTTTGCGTCGGATAGATTGACTGGGCCGCAAAAATGTTCATCTCGGGCAGCGAGTTTGACACCCCGGCACTAGAGCTTAGATCCAGATGAAAAATGAAGAAGTATACGTTGAATAGTTAACAGCTGTTGTCGATGTGCTGGCCTTCTATACCAAGGGTCACGGGTTCGGATCCCAGGCAGTCCGATGATTTTATTTAAGCCATTTGGATACCAAATGACTATGGTATCCAAATGGCTTAAATAAAATCACCTGGACCCCAAATATATATATTAATAAAATACGAGTATATGACCTGAGTTGCCGAAAAGGATGTCTGTGTTAGTGTGTATGGGAAAAAAGTGTGTTTGAAAAAAAAATTGTTCTAGTTGTGAGATCAAAAATTAAAATGTCAATAGGGCAGGCATTATTAAAATGATTTATCTGCATTTTATTGGATTCATTACTTCTATTCACATATTCTAGTATCAATAAAAACTCATTTGAAATTACTTTATAATCTAAAAATAATTAGAGAATTAAACATAGGTTGAATTTTGCAAACATTTTCCTTTATTATTGAAAAAATACTTTTTATTCTTCCTAGTTAAATTTTTTTTTTTGTATGTAAAAGTTTATCGTTTAATAAATATGATAAGAAAAGAACTTTGTGTTAGTTGGATAATTCAACAGTTCAGAGTTTTTTTTCGAGATTAACTAATTAGCTTGTATTTTAAGAAATAATCAATTAGTGATGATGTAAATGTGTGAAAAAATATGGATGATGATGATAAGCCCAGATTGTTATCTCAAGGCTGATAATTTTATTAAATGATTTATTATGATATTGCTTATCTGTACAGCAAGATAAAAAAAAAGTATTTTTTTAATAATAAAAAATAAATATATTAATGAGATGCAGGCAAATGGGGAGAAAATGGAGTGTAGAAAATTCAGTTATAGCCTATCAAACTCTTCTTTACCAAATAAATATTCAACCCTAGAAGATTAATAAATAAATAATTCAAATATATAATAACCTAATTACTTACAGGAAAATATATTAAAAATCCACTTGTAAAATTGGCATGAATATTTTTGGATATAGGCGTCCATTTTTTTAAATTAATGAAAAACGATCATTCGAAAATAGAAATATACTTTCATTTTACCAGTAAGTTCATCAAATGGCTTCATTTCTAAATATATATTTGGTAAAGGATATTAAACAGATATTAAATGAAAAATTTTAAGATAATTATTTCTTGGATTGAAGAGACTACACTTTAAGAAAAATTCAAAGAGAATAGAGCGGGTTAAAATAGAATCAAGATAGGAACAAGATTCAAATTTAATTAGTTTTTATATTCTCTGTATTAATTGTTTGATCAAATTTAAATTATAATCATTAAAAAAATGACTTATAAATTAAACTTTTTTATTTAAAGATTTTATTGTGTTCGCACTCTTGAAAATTCATTTCATTTTATGAATTAAAATTAAAAATTGTTGTTTGGCGAGCCATTGACCAAACGATTGTCAATTGCTAATTACACCATCAATGGCTCTTATCAATGCCCTTCAATCAAAATTTCTATCAATCGACGTCGACAATTGTCTCCAAGACGGTCAATAAGTCGGATCAATGATATCATTGACAATTGCAATTGTCAATTTTATTGATCGTCTTCGGGGGGCTTTAGGAAATTTGAGAAAATCGAAAAAAACTGAAAAAGTGCATCAGTAAAGTACTAGTACTCCTTTGGTCGATTTTGTTCAAAAGCTTCGTGTCACGTCCCATGGGGGTGCCTAACTTAAATATAAAATTTCAACTTCCTAGCTCTTTTTGTTCTTGAGATACAGACACACAGATAGACAGTCAGACCATGTCGCGAAAACCATTTTTGGATTCAGGGGACCTCAAAACGTGTATATCCGTCAAAATCTCGACATCGAATTCTAGACATGAATCCAAGGGCGGATACAAGGGGGGGAGGGTAAAGGGGGTAATTACCCCCCCCCCCCCGAGATTTGAAAAAAATACCTTTTTTTTTTGCAAAAGAATTTATTTTTCACGTAAAATTTTAAAAATTAATACTTAAAAATCTGATTTGTATTTATATTCTGGCAAACAAGTACAGAATGCGCCTTTAAATTACTGAAATTAAGAAAAAATAGTGTGCTGTGCGACGAGTCACTCCAAATTACCCCCCCCCCCGAGAAACACCTCTGGATCCGCCCTTGCATGAATCCAATACTTTCTCTCTCTATATATTAACATATATAGATGTAAGACTAAGTAAAAACCTTGAAATATAAGCAAAAAGAGGATAGACATTTTAAAGAGCATCTAAAAAATAGTTAGTTGATTTATGAATTTTAAACGAAATCTTTGAAACTTTTTGGCCGATTTTGTTCAAAAGCTTATTTTCATCCATTAGGGGGGGGGGAGGGTGAGATATTTTGTTCGCAGACAGATAAATTTGGGGGACCCACTTTTTTGGACTCAGGGGACCATAAAACGTGTATTTCTCCTTCTTAATTCCACTTCCTGTAAATCTGGCAAATCAGCGAGAGAACAGGCACATACACACAGAGAGGGACAGTGGCTAGCGTTTTATATATAGTAATGATGATGATATATATTTCATATATAAGTAAGAAAAAGTAAAAACCCCGATAAAACCCAAATAAAATAAAAGTTGGATTTTAATTGAAAAGCCCCAAAAAAATCAGTGGGTTTTGCACACCTGAGGAAACTCTATGTCAACCCTGTTATCAATGGGTGATATAAACAGAAACATAAGTAAAATAAGCTCAAAATTAGTGTATTATCAATGTAATACTTATATAAAAATTAAAAAGGTATCTTAACATAAGAAAAGTGATTCAGAAAAAGGACAATAGGTGTATGTCAAGGGTTATTATATAAATATCAAAGATTTAAAACATTGTATCATTTTTTATTATTTTTCTACAAGTGTTAAAATAATAATAATTATTATAATATATATTACAATATTTACATTAAAAAATTAAAGCAACAAACATCGCCAGTTCCAAAAAAGTATAATTACAAGAAGTGAAAATTGTACAAAATAATGGTGGGAATATTGAAAATCTGAGGACTGCTAGTTTTTATATTTTTCTTTGACAGTCATTCAAGTCATATGGACTAGGAGGGAGAAGGTTTAGGAGTAGAATGGCAACAAAATTTGACCGCCAATCAAAACAGCCCTCGAAATCAATTTGTGAGGCGATGAGAAATTTTTTTTATTTTTATTTTATTTACTTTTTTTTTTATAATTATTATTATTATTATATATATATATATATTTATTTATTTATTTATATATATATTTTATAATATAATTCACATCGTTCATCCATTCTCAAAGTTTACAAATAGCGAGTACTGGAGTTCCAATCGCCCGAAGGGCGGCGTTTTGACTAGGAGCGACCCGGGAGGTCCCTTTTTTTTTGGGAAAACGAACCCCCTTTATAGATCCAAAAAACAGAATATCTAAGGAGAGATTTTTTTTATATTTTTTTTTTTTTTTTTTTAATTATTTTTTATGGGCTCGGATATATAAGTATACAACAAATGTTTTACAATAATCTTATATGCATATATCTATAATAGTATTAGCAAGAGAAAAAGAGATAGAGATAGAGAGAGAGGAAGAGGAAGAGAGAGAAAGAAGATAAATAAAGGGGTTAAAAAAATGAGAATTTCGAACGAAATATTTGTATGGCATTCTTGTTTGTTTACCCCTGAAATTAATTAAAAAGAGATCCTTTTTTTTTTTTTTAAATAGGAAATAACTCTAGAAAAAATTACAAACTAATCAAATTTGTACATTTCGTCCCGTTTATATTTTTGTTTCTCAGGGACAAGAGAGCAATAGCCAGCCAAAATCATGTGTATTATGTTCATGTTGTGTGTGTGTGTGTTGTATTTATGTGTTGTTTGTGTTTTTTATGCCGCCCCACGGGCTGCATGAAGCTTACAGACTGAAATATATATTATTTACATAATTATTTACACGAAATTCATTTTGATCTTCCTATCCTGAAACAATCCTCCTCAGTCAATGTTACCACCAAGAAATTAAGACAATGTTTATAAGATTGTTTAAGCTCTTTCAATCAGCAAAATGTTAAAAAATTAAAACGATGGTATTTATTATAGTGATATTAATTATCTATCACTTAGCTCATTTAAAGCATTTTGAAATTTTAAAAATTACTTATTAAATAAATTATCCTTGTTTAAATGATACAATTTATTTGTATAAAATACAAAAATTCGGTTCGGTAATAGTGAAAATTATTATTAAACCGAACCGAAACAATCACAAAACAAATCTCTGTATTTTATAAAAATAAATTACCAGAATTAAATTTAAAAATAATTATTTAATAAGTAATTTTATTTACAAATGTGAAAGCTTTTAAAAACTTGATTGATTTTATTTATCAAGTTCAAAATAATCAACAGCTGCGGCAGGTTTGGATTTTTTTTTTCATATGCAACTAATCTTCTTTTGAGTGCCAAATGATTTGGAACAATAGGACCATCAATATAAAAGCGTTACATTTTTAAAAAATTGTATGCTTGCAGGATATAAAAAGTTCTTTTTTTTTTGTATTGGCACCCAACGTTCAAAGTTTTCAACTTGGTACCCAGACCGCGGCTTTATCCTATTATTTTATACAAAATTTGAGCAAAATCTGGAAAATAATATCTAGGATTATTTAAAACGTTAGACTTTTTTTCACAAAACATTGTAAAAAAAAAAAATATTGATAAAAATAAAAAATCTCCTTTTTCAATAGTCGAGAGAATTTCAAAATATGGAGGATTTTCACAGGACTTTTTTCCTCTATTTTTGAATCTGATAAAAAAAAAAGATAAAGAAGATGTTTTGAGAAATATATATATATAAATGAATTTATATATATGAAAAATCATAATAATATAATCACAGAATTTTTCAATGAAAATGATTATATAGCCAAATTAAAGATTATAAATGTATTTAAATATATATATGTATATATACGTGTGTATAAAAAATATAACTCAAAATAAAAATAAAAATTTGATTTAAATTAAATAAGTTGTTGTTTCGTTTTTTTTTCTTTTCTTTTAGATTATATATAAATCTATTTACAAAGGAGAATAATTGATGTTATTGCCAGGTTTCATATATATATATTTTTTTTGGCACTCGATTGGACATCCCGACCAACAAGAGTGGGAAAAATGGGGACCATGACTGTCCAATGCTTCGCGAGAGCCTCTTTTATGAAATATTTAAATATTTTAGAGGGAACAGAATGTGATGTCCCCCTTCGGGCACTTTGTAGGCCACCAACTCCATCATATATAGAGGTGGCTGGCGCACAGAAAGCACCTTTATATATTTTTTTTTTAACCAAGAAGTGACCACTTGAACAGCTGCAACAATGCAACATCAACAGGCGTGTCGCCCTTAGGGCCACAGACAAAAATCAATACGAAACTCCAACGTGATGGTTGAAGTGCCGATTCTGCTAAGTTTCTTTCTTCACCTCACCAAGGATTGTCGCGATTTCACCCTGCATAAACGCCCAGGGCACGTTTGAATTTGCCAATGGGCATTTTTCGCCGCTTGGACAATACACCTAAAACAATGAAAATAAAAAAAAATGATTAAAACATTTTCAAGAATGATATATTTCTATTATGATATAAATGTTAACCAATCAGAAAGATTCTTATATATATATATATATATATAAACTGTATATGGGAAGATAATAATCTGTATATATATAACTATACTAAATATATATAAACTCTCTACTACTGTATATATGTATATATATTTCTATTTATATATACAGTAGTAGAGCTTATATATTACATGTGATGCTATTAAATTTCTACTAATTCATTATTGGATAAAATTCTGAACCCCACCAGATCATTTAATTATCACCAAAAAATAAGATTACAATAGTAAAAGCCCTCAAATTAAGCGTTTAAACCGTGCCGAAATGCTAATGAAGCATAAAGCGTACTTCAAACTATTTCCACGAAAAATTTCACGGATATATTAAAAAGCATCTAAAAAATAGTTGATTTATGAATTTTAATCAAAATTGTTGGGACAAATTTGGAGAAAATCGGAAAAAAAACAACAACTCAAAAAGTACTATTACTTTTGGCTGATTTTGTTCAAAAGCTTGGTGTCACGTCCCAGGGGTGTGTGTGTGTGTTCTAACTTGAATATAAAATTTTAACCTCAGCCAAAAAGTACTAGTACTTTATTGATGTACTTTTTGAATTTTTTCGATTTTCTCAAAATTCGCTTCATTGATTTGATTAAAATTCATAAATCAACAAATTTTTGAAAATTTTCGTCGAAATCGTTTGAAGTACACTTTATGCTAATAATCTTCATAATCTTCATTTGTATTTCAGCACGGTTTAAACGCTTAATTTGAGGGTTTTTACCATTTCAATCTTATTTTTTTGTGATAATGATTGAATGATTTGGGGGGTGAACCGTTCAGAATTTCAAGTTTGGTAAATAAGTGCCACCCTAATATATATATTTTCAATTAATAAACTTTCATTTTTATTTTAAATAAAAGAAATTGATTGCTAATTGTCCAAAAACTTTCTATTGGATTAATAAATTATTGACTCTAAGTTGCTATGTCATTCTACTATGATTAGGATTCAATTCGTGGGTCGGTTTAAAAAAATTTATGAATATTTTAGATGGCTTCAATCATCATCTGATCTCTTGATTAGTTAGTTATCTGACAAAATCATGCAAAATCATCATATATATATATTAATATTTATTCTTATTTTACAAATGTGTGAAATAAATCAATCAAGTAGGAGAATAACTTCTTAGAAATTGATAAAAATTATTATCCTATGATAAAAAATATAAGAAGGTAAATAGACTTGGTAAAATCATAAATGACGTTATCAGAACTCGGATTTTTGGATGAAAAACCTTATCATATGAGAATGTTATCAATAGATATGATAAAAATAAATGAATGTAGATTCTTGAATTTTTTAAAATGCCAAACAAAAAATTTTGTTGATGAAGTCAGATTTAAATGTATTTTTTATATCTCCTTCCAGGCGCACCTCAAAAAATAAATAATTACAGGAGAGTAAATAAAAAGGATAAATTAATTCCGTACTAGAAAAATATTCTATAGTAGGCATTTTACTGAATAAATATTTATTTGACTATGCCTGACTCCTTGGAGTTCCTCTGTTATCATATCAAACGTTATTACTTTAATCAAAAACGTCTGTTTATAAATAATAAAATTGTTTAATAAATAAATAATCCATCAACAAGTGATAATTGATAATCAATAAGTAATAATTATTTCCTTTTTTTAGTTTTCCTCAATAAAAAATCGATCGATTCGAGAGTATTTGAGCAATGAATAAAAATAAAAATAAAAATAAAATACTTTTTTTAAAGAAGCTTTATAAAAATAGAGTATTGACGCATTGAAGAGAAAAACTAAAAATATATTAAAAAAAAAAAAAAAAACTTTTTTTACATTAACATAAAACTCTGTGATATCAAACATTTAATGAATAAAGGTGATTTCAAATCAAATCGCACCTTCTAATACAAACATTCAAATTTTATTCAAAGTATATTAAGGGTAAATAATAAAGTACTTCTTCATGTGATTATTTCATTGTTTTTAAAAAATATGATTTTTTTTTCAAATAAGCCTATTAGAAAAATAATAATTATTTAGAAGATTAGATCAAATTCTATCTTTGCTATGAAGTACAAGAGTAAAGTGTATTTCAAACAATTTTGAGGGTAAAATGAGAATATAGGTTTTAAAGAGCATCTAAAAAATAATTGAATTATGAATTTTAATCAAAATCGTTGGAGCGAATTTTGAGGAAAAGTACATCAAAATTTCAACGTTCTTAAGATACATGTATTTTGTTCACAGACAGACAGTACATCCCCTTCGACATCGATTTTGGACATGAATCCAAACCACATTCCTCTCTATAGGAAAGAGATTTCTATGGCTGTTATGTGTTTTTTATAAATAATTCTTTATTGTGAAGATTTTTTACTCTTAATTAATTTAATGATTCAACACTCACTTCCATAAAAAAAAAACTTGATTTAAATAATTGGTTCAATAATTTAAAAAGTCTTTTAATAAAATGTTCAAAATAAAAATATTTTAGAGGCTATTTTCTTCATAAACATATTTTGCTCAGATTTTATTTGTCATATCGTTAAAGATATTTTTAATTTATCTTTCAAGTAGTAATGAAATTTTTTTTTAGACAAGAAAATATATGTACACGATTAAATAACAAAATATGATTAATAATTCTTTAAATCATATGTAGACCATGAGAAAAAATCGTTACTCAAAGTATATAGGGAGTATTTTTAGTTTCATTCATAATATGAAGAAATTCGAATAATATTGATTCAAGATAAATGAATGGTCAATATAAGATGAATGAAACGAATGCTTGGGGTTGACCTTGGCACTTATGTCATGCCCCGACATAAAATACTTGTTCTTGGGTGGGTAGGTGTCTGTATGAGCCGTTTAATTAATTTTACGGTTTATTTATAAAAATTTTAATAGTCTCTTAGAAATGTAATTGTTTTTAAAAGACATTGAAAGAATAAGGTTTGGAGAAAAGTTTGTTTGTTTGTCTTTTTTGGTAATATATAATTTGATTTTATGTATATATATATATATATATATATATATATATATATATATATCTCAATATTATAAAGGTGTATAGGCCTATATGAAGATTCAGCTGTTTCATTGATTGTCAAATATTTCTTGGCCATTCTCAATGCTAAAATCTATAATCATACAAACAAAATTTTTATTATTAACCTTTATAAAATTATAATAATACAGGGTTTTGTGGACTATAAATAATTTTTACTGACAAGTGAGAAGAAGGTCCACAAAAACATACTTTTTTATTTTTTGTACATTTTTGTAAATTAATAAAAACAACATTTTCAAATATCTGTATTATTTACAATATAATTTGATGATTCTTAATAAAAAAAATTGTGTTGTATGTCTTTAGGGCTTGATTTTGGATATTAGACATAATAAAAATCTCGTTTAAGGTTTTTGGAGTGGCCTATATCAGAATGGCCGAAATATTTGCCAAATAAAATGTGATATAAAGTAGAATTGAGGAATTGCATCATTTCTCCCAACCTTCATTTATTATCTTTAATGCTTAATTAAGGCAAAAATTAGTTAATTAGAAAGATGAGTTTAAAAAGTCAAATAAAATTTTCAAACAGAAAAATGCCTAAACAAAATCAAACAAAAACTCTAGACGAAAAAAAAAAATCTAGTCTAGAGTTGTGATAAAGGTCAAAACCGTCTGAAAATAATGAAAAGTCATTTTATCTGCTTCTGATGCAAGCAATGCTTGTTGATAATCATATTCACAAAAAAATGAGATAAAATGAGATCATTCAAACTGTTACTTCTTGTATTCTATACTCAAACTTGATCAAAATGAGATAATTAGAAATGAAGCTCAAGTTTATATTTCACTTTATTGTCAAACCAGGACGGACATTTCGGTGCGTATGAGACAATAAAGTGAAATATAGACTAGCTGCTTTGCTCAATCTTTCTACCAAATTTAAATATCAACATTCAGCTATATACTTCCTTTAAATAAAAATTCTATCTATGAAAATGAGAATCAGAGAATGACAGACAGACAGATAACGTACATTTATTCGTATTAAAAATAAACAAATTCGTGCTAAAACGATGTAAATTTTATTTAAAGGGACTGTGTCATAAAGGCATTTACTGTATATTCTTCTCAAGCCATGATAACAATTTTGTTCTCTGTTTTAGGGGAATTTATCTATGTGCAAGGTATCTAAGCATGAGACAGATGATGGTCCAAACTCTGAATCTAAGACTTTAATCTAAAAAAATTAAAATCGTTATGTGATTTCTACTTCATTTTCTAATAGTAAATTTGGAAAATTATTTTAAATAAATAAGTTTATTATCGACCTGCTTAGAGGCACCAGTCCTCGGTGGCTAGGTCCAAACAAACACAATCAAACAACTTTAAATACAACAGAACCTTTTTACAAGAGTATTTTATAGTGAGAGTATAACAGTACCTTCTACTACGGAGAAAAAGAGATAAGAATAATATGTTAATTTATATATATAAATTTTTTTGTAATTTTTTTATCATCTTACACTAAAATTTTATACTTTAATAAGACAAAGTAAAACTTAGTCTAGTTGTTTCACTATATAAATGAAACCATAAAAAGGAAATGAAATGGGTGAGAATTATTAGCTATGCAAAATTCATTTTAAAATTGTCTCATCAACCGGGGGAATGATGAAGATAATTAAACTTAAGCCAGAATGTCTGTCTTCATTTGAATTAGCTTTCCTGGAAATTCTAATTTTATCTTGTTAATACCTAATTCCTTTAAGGTTATTATAAGAGACTATATTTCATCTTGGAAAGACTTAAAAACAAAGTGTTTGCTTTTCTCTTTTTTTTTTAAAGGTTGATCATTAAACGCAGATTTCCAGGAAGATTGTAATTTTGAAAAAAAAAAATTAATGTGTTAGAGACTCGAACGTTTTCATTCTACTTACTATTATTACCTTACAGACCGTCTCTTTCTAAACGAGATCAAATTCTAACTGTTTAAGATTTATTCAATAAGGAAGCGATTCTACCTCGTTCAATTTTATGTGGAATCCTATCTATGACATAGCAAATTAGATTACTTCTAATTTCGACAAGATTGATGATTACCTCTGATCCCGCACCCTGCCGCCGAATACTATCCCTTGAACAAGGGAAGCAGAATTTGTGGTGTGGAACACTAGGACACTGAACAAAGTGAGTGTCTTCAAGACGCTCTTGGCATAGTGTACACTTGAGAGTAGCTGCAGCGGCGGCCGCAGCTGCTGCAGCTGCCGATGAGGGTCCATTTTGAACACCGGGGGCTGAGCCCCCTCCAGCTGCTGCGGCGCCGTTACTGGCTCCGCCGTTGCCGCCCGGGTCGGCGCCGCCCCCGGGCGGCACAGAACCATCGGGAGTAGCTGCACCACTTGAGCCACCCCCTGCTGCTTCTGATGAAGTCACCGTGGTACTCGAAACGTGTCGCGAGCCACTACTGCGACGTCCACTCGAAGATCCTAAAAAAAAAAACGAAATTATTTTTTTAAAACAAAAAATAAAAAAAAATGTATCAATTATCCAAATAAACAAGTCTTCACCTTGCTTACTGAAGAGAGTGTATTTTTATTTAGAAGCATAGGAACGACCATCTTTATCCTTTTAACTAGAGACAAAATTAAACCTATAGTCTATTATAAAGAAAAAATAAAAACAAAAGATTATTAAATGAAATGAAATATTGAAAACAAATAACCTAAAGCTCTAAATAAAAAAATTTCTCTTAAAATGAAAACTTTGGAATAATAGTCCATGTTTCGAAAATTCTTTTGTTATTGTGGATAAAACATGACATCAACAACAAAAGCTTATTTTGAAACAGGTGGTTAAAGATATATAAAAAAAATAAATAAAATAGTGTGATTTACACCTCACCATCATATTTATGATCCAGGAAAGAACAAGACACTCCTATTTTCTTTTGAGAATGACCAAAAAATTGGAAAAAGAAGAGGTTTGTGAATTTATTTTAAAATTTGCTCTCTCGGCTGTTGAGGCCAGGGGATATACATAGTAAACATATTTATATAAATTATATTATTCCGATAGTAATTGGGGGACGAAGTGAAAGGGTTACATTATCTTGAACGCTTTAAAATGTTACTATAGAATATAGCACATTAGGGCATTTGTGTAAAGCTTCATTCTTCTCCCTTGTTGGTTTACTTGAGGGTGAATATTCAGGGCACGGATGTACATTTTCATTGCCTCCCTGAGTTAAAATTTCTCTTTTTTTTTGTTTAGAAATTAGGAGTATTTTGTTCATTCTAGGTTTGCTATAAATAATTATAACGATCACATCTCAACAATGTTAAAAGATATATACCTGAGGAATTAGGTGAGTGTTGCGAACCCCTACTAGCACTTCGTGGACCAGTTGCGCCGCCTGGTGGCGATCCACCAGCGCTTCGAGGAGATCCGGGTGGTAAATTATCCGTAACCGACATTAATGCTGCCATAGGACTTTGTCCTGCTCCTCCATTTCCTGCTGCAGCTGCTGCCGCGGCAGCAGCAGCTTGTTGTTGCTGCTGCTGCTGCTGTTGCTGTTGTTGTTGTTGTTGTGTTTCTTGCGGCGAACTTGTACGTGGGCCAAGAGGTGAATTGGCATTTCCACCTCCGGATCCACCGCCTGTACTTGAAGCTGAACTGGCATAGCCTAAAAAAAAATAAAACGACCAACGGAATCCGTCATTAACACTTGTGTTGAACACGGTCTCTCAACTCATCTACACGGACCTTGGGACTCTGGCCTGAATTCAAGACCTATTTCTCCTAATGATTGCCTCCTCTTGACCCGTTTTATGGAGTAACGAGAAAATTTATTTTCAGATAATATTTCAAGTAAAGCCAGATGGTTAATTTTTATGTCAATGGCCTCTGTGGCAAAATAAGTCCCGCCTATCATATGAGTAAAATTCTACAATAAAATATGGAATATTCTAGAGAAAGAGTTATTATTATAGACCACATTTTGTATTAATTATTTATTAAAAATAGTGAGTTGGAGCAAGTGCACAGTACTTGAAAACGACTGAAGAATAAGCAGTCGAAACGTTATATTTTTAATAAATAATTAATAACAAAATGTGGTGTATAATTTAAAATCCCATAATAATTTCTATTATATTACGTAAATAGATCAAGTATTAGATAAAGGAATTGTTTTTGTATTCAGAAATTGATAGGAATAAATATTAGGGGTATTCATGATCTTGCGTTTTGTCGTAAATGTCCTAAATCGTAAACAGTGTGAGATCGAACAACATTCATAACCTACTAAAAGTCTTTTTCTTTTTTTAAATTGTATCACATATCTCATTCATTTTTATTTTTAAATAAATAAATAAGAGAAACAAACAAAACAACACACTAAACACTTGAAAACAAAACAAACTGCACAAACACTTTTTAGGTTAGAATATAGCTTTGACATTTTGGTTTCTAATGGCGGAAATCGATTTACAACATACGACATCGATATAACACGCCTGTGGCCGTCGTATGTACTATTTAGCAATACGAGAGGTAAATGTGGTATATCGTATACTCAAATAAGACATAGGAGACATTTAAGACGATAGGACGTCGTATATACAAGATCATGAATACCCCTAATATGTTTTTATCAAATAATTGCTTGTCAAAAGCAGCCGTCGGGCTTGGTCTAGTTGGTAGCGCCTACCTTACTGTGTGTGTGAGTGTGAATGGAAAAAAAAGTGTGAGTGTTTAAAAAAATTAAAAAAAACTTGTCAAAATCAATGAGTATTTTAAACAAAATTGAAAAAGTGGTTCACAAGATGGGGTGAAACGTGGAGAAAGGAAAACCTGATGCTTTCAAAAAGAGGATATTTAATTAAACTTTGGTTATAAAAATTATAGTAAAAATTACCAGAAAACGGAGGTAATTATCTAGCCACGTCAGTATTTTATTTTTTTATATTAGAAGTTCTAATAACGCCATCGTATTATTGAATAGTTTTTTTTTTTTTTAGGTTAGGTTTAAGTCGTTGTGTCTCTAGTTGTTCTCTCTCCAAAGTGGGGCTCATTCGTTAGAGCATGAATTCCTTTCTATGACCTAGCGCAATGGTGACGTCACGACCGGCATGTCTCCGGTTGCTATTAATGTGAGCAGCAAAGCCATTTCACCTGCTGCTAGTAATAGTAAACCCCTCGGAAATGTCTGGGATTAGTATGCATTAAACAACCCCTCCGAGCCTATTGCGATGCAAAATCAGACCTATTTTAAAATAAAGTTAGTACTTTATTTAAATATGCAAAAAAATATAAATAAATATTTATTAATAATTAAAATTAAGCACAAAAACCACCACCCTTGGCCTATTTTTTTTTTAAAGCAACAAAATATAAGAGGCTGGCATTAAACCTAATGCAAGTTTTATCTAAAAATATTGCAGTTAAGAAATGGTTGTTTTTAGAAATCTCAGGGCACATGGAAAGCAAATTTTTTATAATTATATAATACCTTGAACAATTTAATAATATAAATTTTAAAAAAATCAGTTCTTTAGTCAAACATGTTATACGTCACAAAATCGATAAGGATTAGTATCAAAATTAATATACCATCTGTTTCATTCATGGAAAGCAAATTTTGTTTAAGGGATTATTATTTAAAAACAAAAGGTGATAAATTTATTTATAGCTGAATAAATAAATAATAAATATTTAATTAAAAATGAATTATAGAAACTTTTTTTTTTTTTTTAACACTCACACTTTTTTCTCATTCACACGTTTTTCGGCAACTTAGGCCATTTAAGACTTAAACAATACTCGTATTTATATAATATATATTTATTTGGGGTCCAGGCATTCTTATTTAAGCCATTTGGTATCCAGGTGGCTTAAATAAAATCATCGGACTGGCTGGGGTCCGAACCCGCGGCGTTTGGTATACGAGGTTAGCACGCTAACCTCTACGCCAAGCCCCGAGGGCTTACAGAAACTTACAAAATACTTTGAAAATATTATAATAAAATTTTTCAATCGTCAGATTAGTCGATTGACTGATCCAGGTACTAATATAAGCTAAGGTTCCAAACAAATTTTTTTTCTGTTTTTAACTTTAAGGCACCCGGGCTTGGTGTGGTTGGTAGCTTGCCTACCTTTCTACCGAACATCTCGGGTTCGGACCCCAAGGAGTCCGATGATTTTATTTAAGCCTGGAACCCCAAATTGATATTAATAATTAACGGTTAAAATCTTAAATGGCCTGAGTTGCCGAGAAAGACTGTGTGAATGTGAGTGTGAGTGTGAATGAGAATTTTTTTTTTTTTTTTTTTGAATAATTTCCGTACAATAGTGAAACGTGCTAATCGGAGCCGGACTATGCACGTTAGTGCTATATCTTTCTAATAATGCGTTCCCACGAAATTTCAAATCCACTTTTAAGGTGGAAGAATCCTGTTTTTCTTATCAGAAAAAAAATGCACTTGAACACCGTTACTTTTTACGTTCAAAATAAACAATACAAAAAAAAAAAAAAAAAAAAAAACTACTAATTTTTAGAGAAAATATTTCAAGTATTTTTTTTCCGTTATCTATTTAAGAATGAAACCCCCCCCCCCCCCCCCCCCCCCCCCCCCCCCCCCCCCCCCCCCCCCCCCCCCCCCCATATAAACAAATACATGATAAAAATGATTTTTATTTGTGTGTAGTGAAGTGGGTCTTCAGAGTATAGATCAAGTCTCAAGACTCCGATTTCCAGCCACCTCTCTGATTTTATTCTAGCACGGACTTTATAGCCAGACGTTCAGAGTAAATGCGAGACGTCGGCTGATCAAACCGTGCCTTTTTATTTCCTTTTTTTTTTTTATTTATATCTGTCTGTCTTTGGTTGTCCCCGTTATCCCGTTCCTGGAGCAAGCAGGCAAGCAAGAAACAAGACAAGGTGGAGGAGGTGGCAACGTTGCCTTTGTCGTCGATGGCAACCTGACAACCCTGGGCGCGATTCAGCATTCCAGCCACTCTCTCTCTCTCTCTCTCCCTAAGGTAAGTGAGTGAGAAAGATAGAGAGAGCAGGTTTGCTTACAACATACACACATAAAAAAAAAATACTGGGCATATGGAAATGACGTGTCCAACACGTATATAAACATAAATTCCCAGGCTTGCCACAATCAAAATAAAAAAAAAAAATCGCCCCATATGATTTATTTAAATAAAGGAATAAATAAAAGAGATAGTCAAGGAAAAAGAATCAAAATAATATTTATATACTAATCCAAGAATGAATGAATTTTATAATAAATCATTTAAAACCCAAGGAAAAAATAATATAGAAAAATGCGCCGTGAGTGTATGCAACCGCAGGGCTGATCTGTTGTTTTGGTCATCTAATTAAAAGGGGCAAATAAAGAAAAAATATTTTAAAAGGATTGATCAAAAATTTTGTTTTGAGCCTAAAGAATGCAAGTTCTGGCCGAATGTGTATCGTCAACATTAAAATTTTTTTCTCTAAATCCTACATTGTCTTTCTTGAATGAAATTTAGACAATACTAGTGATTAAAAATAGACAATACTAGTGAATAAAATAAATCTATTGTGGTTTACGAAAGAAAAAAACTAAATATTTTAGTAGATCGCATTTTCTTTAAAGAGATAAGTTACGATTCCTTTAAAATTAGATTTTGATATAATTTTTAAAATATCGTTCGTGAGAGATAATGGAAAAATTTTTTATACAATGCAAAAAAAAAAAAAATAACATTGATTTAATGATGATGTAATTCTAATTTAATGTGATAAGAAATAAAAATAAATGGAATCTATTATCTATTTTATAAAATGTGTAATTTAATATAGTATGAAATATTTGGAGAAGATAAAAATAGCTCATATCAAAAACTAGACAGATGTTGCAAATAGAAAAAAAAAAAAATTTCAGTCGCAAAAATTTCAAGAAATTAATTAAAAAAGATTGCATTGAATATAATTAATTAGATGTTTAGTTAAACATCGAATTAGAGATTTATTTTTATTCGTTCTTATCTAAACATATGATTTGAAATTTTGAAATATTCAGTTCATTTTTGTTTTATCTGGTTTTTACTTTAAATATTTGATTATTCAATTCACAAGTAATCTCAGTCAGCAAATTACGAAATCCTTTCGATAGTGATGACTTATCCGATAATGAATGAATAGTGACATTCAATGACGAATCAAGTGGAAAAAAAAAATTAGAAATAGAAAATATATTAAAATAATTTTGATCTAAAAGGTCAGTAAACTTTGGGATGGAAATGCTCAAGAATTTATTGAAAAGTGAAGAAAAAAATATAATAAATGAGTTTGTTGATTTTATATCAATATATAATAGAGAAAGGATAAATTCACGTGTATGTGAGTGAAGTCGGCTAACATTAGCCTCCCTGGTTATATAAAAAGCGAACCTGTCCACTTGGGCAATCAATGGGGGAGAAAAAGTGTTTCAGAAAAAAATAAATAAAGAAAAAAATAGATTACCTAATACCTATGACTGGTGGGATCGATATCACAAAATGTTAAAAACATGCATTACGCTCGGCTGTCTCTTTTTAAACATGTTCAAATTTATGTAGATATTTTAATAAAATTAAATTGATGATATCGCTTATCGGACATGAATTAGAATCTGTGAGTTAAAAAAATTTTTTCATACAAATACAAATTTTTACTTTCTGTTACCTATATACGAAATATATAGAGAGAAAGTATTGCAATCATGTCAAAAATTCCGTGTCGATTTTGATGGTTGGTCTCCTTGAGTCCAAAAAGGTAGTTTCCGCAAAATGGTCTGTCTGTTAACAAAATATCTCGGGAACGAAAAGAGCTAGAAGGTTGAAATTTTATATTTGAGCTAGGCACCCCCCTCCCCCAAGGGGTGAAAATAAGCTTTTGAACAAAATCTGCCAAAAAGTACTAGTACTTTACTAATGCACTATTTGGTATCCAAATGGGTTAAATAAAATCATCGGACTGCCTGAGACTCGAACCCGCGACCGCTTGGTACAGAAGACCAGCACGCTAGCCACTAGACCAAGCCCGAGGGCTACATCTTAAATTATAATATATCGACGGAAACTAAATATATGTCGACACAAAAAATCTGGTACGAAAAGCACAGCAAGCAACTTTATGTACGATTTTCAGTATTTTTTTATTTCAAATTTGCTCAAACAATTTTGATTAAAATTCATAAATCAACTATTTTTTTTAAATGCCCTTTAAAAAGATTAAATCAGTGAAATTTTTTGTGGAAATCGTTTGAAGTACACTTTACTGATGTGGAAGCATTTGTAGCTACATCTATGAATCGCGTGGTTAAGTAAGGAACTTAGATGCTAAGGGCAATTAAATATATCTAGACACAAAAAAATCTGGCGTGAAAGCACAGTACACAACTTACTTTCTCTTACCTGATTGAAGGCAAGAGAAAGTTGTGTGCTGTGCGACCATCACACCAGATTTTTTTATTGTATTCAATATATTTAATTTTGTGGTGACTTTTTGTTATCAATTTTATTTTTTAGACCTGATGAAGGCACGATTGTGACGAAACATTGCCTGAGAATTTAATAAACAAAAGAAGTCTGATTAGAGAGATAGATAATATTGAGATTAAAGTCTTAATTGTAAGCACCTTGAGTAATGGTGAGATAAATAAAATAAATACCGAAATTTCCTAGAAAACATCTGATACCAAATGAATAGGGAAGTTTGAAATTCATTTTCAATAGATTTCGAAATTTTAAAATAGATTAAAAATTTTTTTTCATATCTTAAATTTCAGATTTCAAAAATACATAGGAAATGAATTAGCCTAATTATAAATAAAAAAAAGTTTCCTTATGACAGACAGACTTATCAAACAATATATGGTCTAAGAATATTAATTGGAAACATTTAGATTTCAAAATTTCCTCAATTTACATAATATTTGTGGAAGGGGGAGGGGGAGGGAAGAAACTTGATTAATTACTTTAACCTTGCTTCTAATTAAATTTCAACTATTTATCCTATTCAATATGTAAAAATGTATAATATATTATTTTCATTCTATAAAATCTTTTGCTTTTTCAGCATCTGAGGCAATTTTGACACGATCTTTATTTTTCTAAATTAATTGGTATGCAATTTCAATTCTTACTAACATTAAAGGCGATATCTCTACCTGTATTTTACGACCAGGGGCGTATATAGAAATTTTCCTGGGGGGGGGAACTCATTTTTAAATATCCTACCCCTCCCCTATACACAAAAATATTTTTAAAATACCTGAGCTCCGAGGTGCCCTCTCAAAGACAAAAATTTTAATAAAAAAAATGCTTATAAATTAATAATATATTTAATTTTTTTTTTTTAACTTATATTTATGAGACGTACTTCTTCATTCAAAAATATAAAAATTGTCCATATACTCATATATATGTATATAGATTTGACAAATTTCGGGGGAGGGGGCTCCCCCTTATATACGTCCCTGCCTACGACTACGACAACCCTGTTATAATATTTATTATCTCAAATTTAAAGTGAAACAAAACCAACAGAAGATAAAAAAAACATCATTAATTTTTTTTGATTAAATTGTATTTTATATTTTTTTTTTTAAATTATGGAAAAAAAAAAAAAAATAAATTTTTTTATAAATAATTTAAAAAAAAAAATATTAATTAAAGCATTAGAAAAAATATTCCGTTCTTAACTCAATTTTTAATTTTTTGTTCTTTAACACACCATTGCATAAGAGGGTCCATATCATGTTCTTTGATAGAAACTTTGCGAATTATTCTCCTATGTTTGCCACTATACACATAGTTAGTAGATAAATAAAATAATTCAACCCATGTATAAAAAAAAATTGTGTTTTCTTTCATAAGCAGACAATAAAAAAAAAAAAAAAAATACTTTGACCTCGTACTTGGGAGGATTTTGCAATCATCCTAAAACAATTCGTTGTTGATGCCTCCACGTGGGCTATTAATTTATAAGACAAGAGAAAAAAAAAGAGAAAGAAGCTATGATTATTATGCTTATCTTTGTCATCGCATGCATAATGCATCATGTTGTGGCGTGACGTCACCGCCGACACGCACATACCAAAGCGAGAGGAGCTCAACTTAGGCGTTTTGGTATGGAGGACAGACAGACAGAGAGACAAAGGAGGTGTGGGATAAATTTAGAAAATAAATTTCAAAAAAAAATTCATTATCATCATCATATGCTGTCAGTTTTTTTTTTTTTTGCTTCTCACTTTATTTATCAACGTGTTTGTTTGTACATGTGTGTGTGTGTGTGTGCTGATATCGCATAAAAATTGCCAACATCGCGTTTCATTAACTTGCATTGTATGCACGCCCACATCATATCCTGCTTGCCTTAAGCCTTTTTCTAATAGCCTAAAAAAATAATTTCCTCGTAACCAAACTTGGCATCTCCTTTTTAAGAAATACATTTATAAGATTGAGAAACAAAGAGACAAAGACTAAATAAAACAAAAAAAATTTAATCAACTTATGGTGGCGATCTTTTTTCAGGGTGTTGTTTATTATCAACAAACGTGATATCAATAAAATTCAATTTCTGATTTGAAATTCTTAAATATGAAATTACATAATAAATTTAAACGAAAATATCAGGAGAGCATTATTATAGGAGTTTTTAATTATCTATTTAAAATATTGATTAAAAATATAAACACTGTACAACATTTCGACTACTTCTGCTGTCGTTTTCAAGTACTATGCACTCGCTCAGTTCACTTGAGGTGCAAGTGCACAGTACTTGAAAACGACTGAAGAATAGCAGTGGAAACGTTATACAGTGAGGGACAATATTAAGTTCCACTTGTGATTATTTCATTGTTTTTATAAAAGAAAATGAAAATCTTTATTGGAAATTTGAACCATGAAACTTTCCATTAAAAAATTTTTTTTAAAACAATGAAATAATCACATGTAGAAAACGCATGGGTGGGACTTTATATTGTACCTCACTGTACAGTATATATATTTTTAATAAATAATTAATACAAAATGTAGTCTATAATAAAAAACTCTCATAATAATAATACAATCTACAAAAGGGGACTATTTAACTAGAATATAAAATTTCAACTTGGTATTTAATTTCCTTCATGCTTTATTTTTAACACACGAAGGCAGACAATTTCGCGGGACCCTTTTTTTTGTAGTCAGGGGGTCTCAAAACGTGTATTTCCATCAAAATCTTGACTTCGAATTTTTGTCATAAATACAATAGTAAAAAAAACCTAACACGGAATTTTTTAGTATCTGATCCCAAAAGAAAACAAAACAAGACTGAAAATTATCTTTTATTTGATGAATTTTTTTTATATTTTTGGAAAATAAACATAAGATGTGCAAGTCCCTTTAAATATAATTATTTTCTGATGTTTTTGTTTTGTCTGAACCGAAACGATTGTAGATGGTCGTAACGAGTGTGGTTATAAACTTCCAGTCAGTGAGAGATATTTTGCGATATTTCGACCCAAATTTTAAAAAATTTGCGTTTATGAATGCTTCTCTATAGTAAATAGGTTACTATAACATAATGAATAGAAATAAGTGACGATTTGCATGTATAACAATCGTTACTTGTTCTTTAGGATGATTTCACAAATTTTCTTTCACTTCAAGTTCTAAAGAAAATGACTATTTTTTTTGCTTTCAAAAAAAAAAAAAAAAAAAACATTTTTTTTTTCTCCAATGAACAAAAATTTTTCAAACCACAATACGCATGGTTGAAAGTTATTTTAAAAAGACTTTCCAAGTTTTTTTTTTTGTTTGTTTTTTAGGAATATTTTTAAGAGAAGGTGTAGTGAATTCGGGTTCCTTTTGAGGAGGACAGCTGATTATTATAATGCTTTTGTTACTTCCTGACATCCATCATCCAGTTAATACTACGCTCAATGGTAAAAGGGTCAATGCCATAAATTTTTATTTTTGTATACATTGGACCTTTTACTATTCAGCCATAAATCATCTGACTACAGGCTTTCACTAAAATCTTTTTTGATTTTTTTTTGAGTTCTCATTAACTATTTAAAAGATAATATTTTTAATAAATTATGATTTTTTGATTGATACGTCCAAATAATTTTGAAAAGGATAGTATATTTTTTTAGGGGAGGGAGGCACTTTTCATTCAAACACTTTATTTAAAATAGAAAATTTAGGTAAAACGAGTTTTTAATAAGAGAATAATATATGTGTTTAATATTTGTTCGTGAGCAATAAAATAAAAAAAGTGCGTGTTGTCTCGCTTGGTGCGTGCATGACTTCACGATGCGTATGCGTGCACGAGAGAGAGAGAGAGAGAGAGGAGAGGGAGAGGAGGGGTGGGAAGCGTAGCGCCTTAGTCGGTAACAGAGAGAGAAAGAAAGGAAAAACTGTTTTGGCGGGGAGCCAACCGACGGCGTGACGTTGTCTAGCCACGTTGCCAGGCTCACTATAGATTGAAACGAAAATGTGGCAACCGCGCCTCGTCACTGCCAGTGAACTGACGTCACGCACGCCAGCCAGCCAGCCGACCGGCCATCTTGCAACGTCGATTGATAAAGCGAACTAACACAAAAACAGGGCGGGAAGGGATAACCTTGTGTGGCGCCGTTGCCAGATTTCACAGTCGGCGGCGTCATACAACGGAAACGTTGCCTCTTTCTCTCTCTCTCTCTCTCTCGCTCACTCTCTTTACACGCCAAAGAGAATAATGCGCCGTTAGTGAATGAACCGCATAGTCAGACTGCTCAAGCGCGAATCAGGCCACTTAAGATAGCTACGATATTCGATATACAATAATAAATAAAAATACTCCTTTCTCTTTTTTTTTTTTTTTTTTTTTTTAGTGATGTAATTAGACTCACCATTTGGCTTGAAGGAGGTGGCCGTGTCGAAAGATGATGTGCGGATAGGATGCTTCTCTTTGAAAGAGCCAGATGAAGTACGGTCTGCAAATGGTCCAGCTAAAGAGACGGCGGGTAGAGATTCGCCCCGAGTAAGAGGCGGTCGTGGTACGTGACTGGCCTCTTCATGTGTGAGCATCCGTTTAGGTAATTCGTGATGCTCGAGTAGATCCTCATCTTGCACGGAGAGACCACGTTTCATAGGTTGTGGTTGTCCACGAGAGAGGCTATGATGCGCGGCTAACATTTGTGTTGGTAAACGCACTGAACGTGCTACAAGTTCATGTTCGCGGTTGGGAGGTGGTGGCGGTGGTGGAGGAGGTGGTGCTGATTGGGAGGCGTAAGCGTGGACGGTGTATGCGTGCGGTGGTGGAGGTGGAGGTGCTGATGATGTAGGACGAGCGTGCGCCGCCGGCGGCGCTAACCCTAACACCTCAACGCCACCGTTAGCGACATCGTGGGCGGCGGCAGCTGCTGCAGCTGCCACTGCCGCTGCACGTTGTTGATGTAAAGCAACGGCGGCGACTGTTGCTGAATTAGATGATTGCTTACTGGGACCAGCACCGCCTTGTCCTGAACCAGATGACGCGCTGCCGTTACCTCCTGACGAGGATGAACTGCCGCCACCCGGCCGATGTGATTCCTGGAAACCATGATGTGCCCTTTTCATTTGACGAGCTGTCTCGAGAACGAGTTCAATTCGGTCGGCACCTTCATAATTAACGCAACCCCGACACACCGCCTCTGTAAAGTCATGCACCATCGCCCACGGCATCCGCGGCAGGTCGCACAAATAACAATGTTGCCGCTTGCCCATAACCGACATTTTCACCATCTGTCCCACCCGGACACTTGCATCCACCATCACCACATGCCTAATTGTCGACTCGTTGAGTATATGAATGTGCAATAAGCACGCGTTTGTGTGAGTGTATGTGTTGCACGATAAACGAACCTCACTCGACGAGTGTACTGGTACGACTGGCTGCTTGGTGGTGGCGCTGATGCCGCCGCCTGTCGCCCCTTGCGCAGTTGCCAGATCTAGGTTGGCTTGGTCATGGACTCGCCTGGAAGGGAGGTGCGGAAAGGTATAGCGCGCGCTTATCAATGATGTAACCCGCACTGATAACCAAGGAGCAGCCGGGATTTTCAGGGCCCGGGATCCTGGTCCAGTTGTTTTCGAGAGTGACTAGCCACGCGCGCACGGTTATTGATTGCGATGACGTCAGGCGGTTGAGTGAGAGCTGGCAACGCCGGCCCCCGGGCGAGACGTGACCGACGTCCGATTGGCAACAGCGCATACCCGACAGTCGACCAGCACGTCATCCGACCGACCGACCGACCGAAGAGGAGGCAACGGGGCCGCCGCAACCGGCAAAATATTTACCACAACAAACCGAGGAAATGCATTCAAGTCTCCCCCGATTGATAACGAACAAGCAAAGCAGCTCGATGGATATAAATAAGGAGACACGACACGCGTGCCAAGCCGACGTCGGCGACACGACGACTCCAACGTCATCGTGACTCAAACACGCGAGCCACGCTAACATCTCGCGATCACCCATCCAGAAACCAAAAACAACTCGGCTTGATTAAAATAAAAACAAGCCTATTTTCTTTTAAAATTATCAATTATGATTTTTATCTAAAACAAAAAGCAGTCATTGAAAAAATAAATAAAAACAAGAAGAAAGATATAAATATACTGGAAGAGATTAACTTGAGACTATCAATGCAAATATTAAATGTATATAAACAAAATATTTTGTAATCACAAAAATTGATAGATAAAGTTCTTAAAGAAATTTCCTATTTCCTAGAGTATAAAATTATTTCACCTTTAAGTTAATTAAATAGACAATCAATACTCCCTCCCTCCCTCTGTTCAGCCATTAGTGTCAGAGCTGACACGTTGTGTTTACTCAAGGGAGTTACTTTCATGGGAGTAAACTGAGATGAGTTCCCGTTTTCAGAGCATCCCAAATATGAAATGAAAATTTGTGTATTTAAAGCTCGAGTTGTTTTCAACTCCTATTTGCCTCCTCTTTGTTTATATAAACACATTATCTGTCAGCATTTAAAATTAAATTATTAATTTTAAAAGATTAATTGGAAATTATCAAAATAATAGTTGGTTTGTCAGCCTGTATAAACATAAAAATAAAAATCTGGTGTGACTGGTCGCCCAGCACATAAATTTCTCTTACCCTTAGGCAAGAGAAAGTTGTGTTCTTTGCTTATCACACCAGATTTTTTGTGTCGACATATTTTTTTTTTCGGGGGGGTTGTTTGAATTTTGTTGGTTTATTTGCGGGCGGGGTTGGGTTGGTGGGGGGGCCCCCCCTTTTACAACCACCCCCGGGTTCGGGCCCCAGGCAGTCCGATAATTTTATTTAAGCCATTTGGATGCCAAATGGCTTAAATAGAAATGCCTGGACCCCCAATAGATATTATAAATAATAACGGTTATCGTCAAAGTCTTAAATGGCCTAAGTTGCCGAAAATACTATGTGAGTGTGAGTGTGAATGAGAAAAGTGTGTTAAAAAAAAGTATTCTATTACCATGGCAACCATTTCTCCTATCTTCCCTTAGAAGTACAAGAGTAAAATATGCTTCAAAAGATTTCAAAGGCAAAATGAGAATATACATTTTAACGAGCATCTAAAAAATAATTGATTTTTAATGAATTTTAATCAAAATCGTTGGAGCGAATTTTGAGAAAATCAAAAAAAAAAAAAAAAACTCAAAAGGTAAAGTACTAGTGTACTCTTTGACCGATTTTGATCAAAAGCTTCGTGTCACGTCCCAGGGGGTACCTTAAATATATAATTTCAACCTCATAGCTCAATTCCTTTATGCTTTAAATTGAACACATACAGATCAGGGGCGGATTAAAGGGGGGGGGGGGAGGGGCGATCGCCCCCCCCCCCTAGACGAAATTCAAAATGTTATAAAAACTAGTAATCTAAAGAAATTATGATTTCCGCTCTTTAATTTCAATTGAATTTGTTACCAATCAATTTAAATAAATAGGAAAGGGGTCTAAATGGCCATAGATGCCGACAAAGTCCTTAAATAAAAAAAAAAAAAAAACCGCCCCACCTACAAAATTGCATTAATCCGCCCCTGATACAGACAGACAAGCCATGTTGCAAAAACGACTTTTTTGGATTCAGGGGACGTCAAAACGTGTATATCCATCAAAATTTAAACATCGAATTTTTGACATGAAACCAAATCTTTCTCTCTATATATTAACAATATATAGGGTGGATATTAAATTTATAAATAAATTTTTTTAATTTTTAAATTTAAAATATTTTTATTCCCCTTATTTTAAATACTATATATATTTTTCTACCAATTTTAGTACTTTATGTCATAATGTTTCCAAACTTTACAAATGTTAACCTGTCTGAAAATTGAATCTCGACCTAAACTTGACTTTTTGTGATCATTTCTTACGTCCTGAACATTGATATCTATTTCATCATGGTCTTGATTTTATGAACTTTGGATGGAATTTTATCCGGCCCTCCCCTTAGAAATTACATTTGAAAATGTCTTTTAATTTCCTTTAAATCAATTTGAACTATTATATCTACCCGACTTCCTTTTTGGATATTTTATAATTTCATTAACCCTTTTATTTTTTGTTTAAAATTTTTTCTTTTTATTATATATGCATAATTACAATACAAGAGAAAGTAATTTTTGATGAGTATTGTAAGAAAATGGAAGGGGGTCGAATAATCGCAACAATTTCTAAATTAAAAATAAATATAACAAAACAAAGCTCGATTATCGTTATAGTGTTTTAAAGGAAATAACCTTTTTGATAAGGAATTTTATAGATTTAAAATATGTTGTAATAAAATGCGGATAAAAATAAGGAAATATATTAATGAGAATATTTATAGAAAAAATTTATGCATAAATCTCCTTCCCTCATAAACAATCTTATCAGATTTGAAAACGTTTAATCGCTATATCTGTTTAAAGAGTAGATAAATTTAAATAACATTCTTGAAAAAAAAAAAAAGAAACAAAATATTTATTTTGGAACACGCGCTGTTATATCTGTTTATTTTCATTTTTGGTGGATAATTTATTCCAAATTTCTAGTGAAAGGCAGCGGACGAATAAATTTAGAAATAAAATTTTACTCGTTAATTAATGTTTTTGTAACCTTGAAATTAAATTTAGATGGGAATTTTTTTTTTGTTTGATCCTCTAAATACAAATGCCTTGAATATATGGTATAGCAGCATATGCCATTGGCGTAGCCAGAAATTTTTGATGGAGGGGGGGGGTTCAAGAAAACTGTTTTCAAAAATTTGAAAAATTAAAGATTATTTACTTTTTCTCTCTATTTTTGATATTCTGGCTGCCTGCTTTTGTTTGTTGTTGTTGATTGTTTCAATACAACAGCCACTTCAACCCTTCAATTTTGAAAATATTTTTAGAGATCTCTAACTACGGCCCTACGAACAGTCAACGCCATATGTGTCTGATCTGTTGAGAGCCTTGAGCTTAGGCAACCAAAATGCTTGTGTGTCGCAAGTGTTGTTTTAAAAGTAGCTTTTTCCCTTCAGTTGTATTAAATTTAAGTATGATATATTATTTTAAAAATATTGGTTTGATTGACCAAGCTCAAGGATCTACTCTCGAGTAAGCCTACATCAGGCTCTTGTAGCGTGTACAAAATAGGGGACTGAAAGATTTTTTCGGAACTTTTTTTTTAGTAGAGTTTGAAAAGTAAAAAAAGAACCATCTCAGGTAAATTTGTCTTCCAAAATTCCATTTTCTATTTAACGGGAAATGGAAAATTACAAAAAAAAACGGTACATAAAAGAATCTAATCTTCATTTGTTGATAAGGGAATTTGTCGAACAAAAGTAGTTTTTTTTTTAATAGACATTACAAAAGAATGCAACTCTCTTCTCCCGTTAAAGATAGTAGATAATTCAAAAATAAAAGTAAATAAAAGGTTTAATTACCGTTCATGATTATAATTCTTTGCAAAATGTCAAAAAACATAAAGCAATGTGTTGTGTTATGAAAGGTACATTTTCCAGTAGCCTAAAAAGACTGGCAAAAACAGTTAGGTGGATGGCCCTCATACCTGAGCAACATTCAACTCCCCCCTCCATGACCGAGAGGCTAAGAATAATAACAATTTCAATTAATTATATACAGTAAATGTCTACATATATATCTAATATAGCCTCAGATGCCGATAAGACTTTTAGAAAAATTATATTGGCTTTCAGAAAAGGGTCTAAATGGCATAATATGCCGAAAAAATCTTTAATAAGTTTTTGAGACATATGTATGACTTAAAAAATTATTTCATCTCACAACAATGTGATTGCTTTAAGTTGCCAGATAACATCTCATAACACCCACGGGCTTGGTGTAGGGGTCTAACCTCGCATACCCAACATAACAGTCTAAATCCCCTCCCCTAACATCACACCCCAACCAGTTAAACACATCAAATGTAATTGCTCATTAAATGTAAATATTATTCAACAAAAAGTAAAGATGATTAATACCAATTTCAAAATTTTAGTTCGTGAACTAGTAAATTGAACAAAATGTGACATTCAAGTAGGTAAGTTTATCATGATTTCTAATGATTTAAGGCCGTGAGTGATTTATATAATACTAAGGGCTGGTTGTTTCACATCAAGTCAACTAGCAAAGTTATCCGACCGATAGCAAATCATCGATATAGTAAACAAAAGATGTAGATTTGAAGGAGGTATATAGCTGAGTGCTGATAATCAAATAGGAAGAATAAAATGAGCAAGCAGCTAGTTATATTTCAATTTATTAATAAACCATGGCCGACGTTTCGGTCACATATGGGACCATCCTCAGGGCCAGGTTAATGTCTGAAAATACATATAATCCTCGCCAAGTTATGCCCAATATAACTTGGCGAGGATTATATGTATTTTCAAAAGATGTAGAGTTAAAAAAATGAGTTTTTTCACATATAATTAGCTATCTGAGATATAAGGAAAGTTTTGTGAAGTGAGCCACATAATAAAGGCACTTATAAAAATTATTAAAAATTAAAATAATTAAAAAAGCTAATTAATTTTTACTTTCTCTTACCTATATATGAATATACATACATAAAGAGAAAGTATTGCGATCATGTCAAAAATTCGATGTCGAGATTTTGGTGGATATACACGTTTTGAGGACCCCTGAGTCCAAAAAAGTGGGTCCCCCAACATGGTCTGTCATTCTGTATGTGTGTGTCTGTGCAAATTTCCAACAAAAGATAACAGTTGTCCAATTTCTTTTGAGACAAAAAGTATTCTATTGATATATATAGGCCTAATAATAATTTCTCGACTATTTTCTGGACTTAAACACTTTGACCTCTGATCGGCTCGTTCTCTAAACGATAATTATATGAAAATTTATCTTTTCATTAAGAAAAATAGATATTTTTTCCTCTCTCTTGTTGAATTTTTTATGAAATTTTATTGCTCGTTAAGATTCACTGTTCGTGAGGATAAATAATTTTTTTTTTTTTTTTTTTTTTGAATGTTTATTTAATGTGGTGTGGGTGTGTCTGTAACAGGGCTACCATCGCTAGTAAGTACAACAGCCATGCGCGATTTGTAAAATCCCCGTACAAACGGGGCGGTGCATGGGGTGGCTTTCTCTCCCAGGGGTGTAGGCAACCAGCCAGCCAGCCTGTTCCTGGAATCCAGACCCTCTGGGAGGGCGGTTCCTGGAAAACAGGGAGAGAGAGAGAGAGAGAGCTAGGTCCATCTGACACGGAATCGATCAATCGAGTAGAGCGAGTGAACGTTGAGCTCTTGCCTCTCTCTCGCTCTCTCCCAGGACCAAAAGAGAGAGAGAGAGAGAGCCGCAAATAGCGTGCCGGTCGGAATAAATAAACAAGCTCCATCTCTTTCCCTCTCTCTTTAGTAGGAGGAGGATGGATGGACCACTCGCACGGAAACACATCCATTTTTAAATTTATCCCGACATATGGATCACTATTCTCTTTCTCACTCTATCCCTTCATCGAATTCGCCAACATACTATTCATTCTAAAATACATACGAATCATCAAAATTAAATTCATTTCTGATTTTAAGGTCAAATGAGGAGTTAAAGATATTGTGAGATTGTCTAAAATCAGGTGATAAGGATAGTACTTTCTAACAAAGTGGACTCAAAACCAGAGACAAAATTCAAATAGTTCATATACTTTTTACTTTCTCTTACTTCTATATATATGTTAATATATGGATCAATATATAGAGAGAAAGTATTGGATTCATGTCGAAAATTCGATGTCGACTTTTTGATGGATATACACGTTTTGAGGTCCCCTGAATCCAAAAAAGTGGTTTTCGCGACATGGTCTGTCTGTCTGTCTGTCTGTGTGTGTGTCTGTGAAACAAAATATCTCAAGAACGGAAAGAACTAGGAGGTTGAAATTTTATATTTAAGTTAGGCACCCCCATGGTACATGACACGAAACTTTTGAACAAAATCGACCAAAGAGTACTAGTACTTTACTGATGAACTTTTTCAGTTTTTTCGATTTTCTCAAAATTCGCTCCAACGATTTTGATTAAAATCCATAAATCAACTATTTTTAAGATGCTCTTTAAAATGTACCGGTATATTCTAATTTTGTCATTGAAATCTTCTGAAGACCACTTGTACTCTTGTACTCCATAGAAAAGATAGGAGAAATGGTTGCCATGGTAACAAAATATAAATATTTCCCCATACTTATAAATTTTACATCTGAATTCTTATGTTCCGTACTATCGGGAACTAAATATATGGACCGTTTATTTTGAAAGTGGTGTAAGTCCAATTTTTAAAAAACCTGAGATATCGCATAATTTATGCTTAATTTTTTTAAATTTTCTATGTATAACTAGCTAGTGGTAAATTCCTTAAAAAATTACCATGTTTTGTACAATTGAAAATTGGTCGGTAAAAGAAGTTGCATAATCGTTGATTATGAAAGTGGTGTAAGTCCAATTTGAGGTAGGTAACTTAGCAGATGTTTGCCTGTTACTAGTCTGTTATTGTGCATTTGTTTATAGATTTGTTAAGAATTACTAACGAGCGTCATTTGTGGGGGGAAGGGTATTTGCCCCCCCCCCCCTCTTCTCCTTAGGTATTATTCTACGTAAATAAAATATATCTACGAAATTGTATAAAGTTAAAAAATTAATTTTATCAAACACGAACTTATCTCGCAAAATTGTTATCTTAAACGATATTTTGACTGGCTTATTTACAGTCTATTTGAGCGTAGTTTGAAAAATATTCCATCTCTTTTCAAACAAAGCTCTATCTAGTTAATATGAGGAATAAACTCATTCAAAATTACAATATTGTAATTTATTCATATTTCCAAGTAACTCTGTTCATTTTCATATATAATAATACATAGGAATATTAAAATATATTGAATCAGAGTGAAATAAATTTTAAATAAATATGAGACATCAATCAAATAAGTCCAAAGTTTAATTATTATACTCTATAATGACCTTGAATATCTCTAGAGATCTCGAATATCTCGGATTTCCATGACCTGTTGTATAAATTTTCCTCTTGTTTTATTTTATTATATTATACCATCAGTAGATTTATCACTAGGTTAGATACAAATTCTTGTTTGGATTCATTTTTAAATTACCAAAATTAAAAACTTTGTAGGCTACTAATATCCATAAACGTAATCTTGAAAATACGAGATCAATTTCATAAGGCCAGAGGAACCCCCAAACAGAGGTGAAAATATTTTTGAAAATACCTTAAATTTTCACAGAAACAGTGCAAGAAATTTTACAGACAAAAATGTCTTTTTCTTCGTTGAATATTTCAAAAACTATTCAGTTTTCGAAAAAATGTCAAAGAATAAAAACTTTTTAAAATAGGATAATTTATCATAATATGACAAAAAAATTGAAAATTTCAAAATTTTTGAAAAAACTTTTTAGGTAAAGTACTACTTCCAGGTGAAGTATTTACTCCAAAAGTTGATAGAAATCTACAATTTTAGTGCAAGGAGTATATACCAAATTTCATCGATCTGGCTGCTCTGATTTGTAAACAATCGTGTTCACATACACACACACATACATAATTCCAAAAGAATATATGAGAAAGTTTTGGGGAAGTCATTTTAGAGTAAATTTCCAAAAAATGTAGTCATATAAAAATCTTTATTTATTTCACAATTATCTTGCTTAATTTATTCGTTAGACAAAATATCTTTTGTGTATAAACTGAGGCTTATCATCAAGAGGTCACTGATCACTTATATTAAAGCAATTAAGATAATCGAAGTGATTTTAATGAAAATTTCCAAATATTGATAGAAATTGCATCGTAGCCAAAAGGATGCCAAAGTTTTATGCTAACTAAAGCAGTATTAACTAACAGTTTTTAAATATTTTTTTGCTGTGAACCAGGAGAGAGTAACGGTTACGTTAATTAGCGTTGATTTGCGAATACCATATAATAAACCCAAATACACCCTTTTTTTATAGATATGGCCAAAATTATTATTAATCACATGTTTATAAAGCAAAAAAAAAGATTTATAATCATAATATTATTTGGTTGTAATTATATCTCGAAGATAAGGATCTCAGTTAACTGTTTATAAAATAAATTTGAATCTATACAAATAATGAATTCTAATTAAAATTCATTATACTTATATTTCTCTCTTGGAAAAAGGAATGTTGTCGTTTTCAAGAATTTCTTACTTGTCCAATCAAGTTTTCTCATATGGGGTCTCTGGACCAGCAAATTATTAAATATACAAAGTGATATATACTGAAATTCCACTTTGGAACTCACTTCTTGCAACCATGAGGCACCCGAGTTGATCTTGGCATCCCAGGATTTTTGTCCTTTTCTGTGGAAAAGTGTCGGGGCGAATTACAATTGCCGACCCCGCAAAGAGATAAGGCCAAGATAAAAGAAGAGAAATTAATACTCTAGTAAAATATATAAAATTCGGGGGCGGTCTAAAGCTGGGATCACACAGTCAATATTAGTGACAGGAGGTGTTGTTGATTTAATCAATATTTTTTCGTATTACACGTCAATTCTGTTCATCAATTTATTGACAATCTATTTAAAATAATCAGAATATTATAACTGCTGAAACATGTAGGATTATTAATACATTTTCTTACTGAAAATTCAAAATAACAATTATGAATAATTTTAAAGGGGCGCGTCTTGGGGTGCTTTTGGGAGTTTCCAGCGGTCACAATTTTGAAGCTATCGACCTCAAATTTTTTTTTAATTAAAGCTATTTAAAATATCTACAACTTATAGAAGCCCTTTTTTTGATTTTCGAAAAAATAAAATTTTTCTTTTAGATTAATCGCATTAAATAAAAGATATTAAAAAAAAACGATCTATATCTTATAGATAATTAAATTAAGAATCATTGTGTTAAAAAATAATTAATTTTTTACCCTTAAATAATTAGCTGGAATCTTTCAAATGAAATGGAATAAATCCCTTGTATCCCTATGGGAAAAACTAACGCCATCTCTTGCCGCCTAGAGTAACTCGGTACTAAATCAATTGCTAATTAATTTCTTGGTTGATAACAGGTTCATTAATTAAGAAAGTAAAAATATATCACCTTAGGTTTTTTAATTAATTAATTAATTAATTGAACCTATTTATATTGTTTCATCTAGAGACAACGGTAATTTATTTAAAATTTAATGTTTTTCGTTATATGGATGTTTTTAAGGAGGTACAAATTAATATCCCATTCCAACTCAATCGGGGATGCTACCTTTGGGAAGGAAACGACAGCCCTAAATCAATAAAGTTCGTGGCACAACAATCAGCTTCTGAGAAAAGCAAGAGAGAGCGAGATGCAACCACCTAGCCATCTAAGCCAAGCAGTTGCCTATCCTCATTTTGGTAGGCTTCAAAACTTTCTTACGCCATTTTCTTCTATAAAAATCTGGTGTAAGTGGTCACACAGCACACAACTTTCTCTTACCTTCGATAATCGAAAGTTGTGTTCTGTGCTTGTCCCACCAGATTTTTTTGTGTCGACATATATTGACGATAATCGCTATTTGAATATATATTCCAAGCATTCTTATTTAAGCCATTTGGTATCTAAAAAAAAATCATTTTAACACCTCCTTGCCTCAAATTGCTATTCTGTAAGCAAAAACTCTAACGACTCATTTAGTCAATAGTGTTAAAAATTAATATCATATCTAGAGGGTGCATTTAATATTTTAACGCCCTTGGCGTCATTAATCTAAAAAGTAAGGTAATGAGCATTGAGATAAAAGCAAAATGTTAACGTGGCTGTTAAATCTTTGTTTGGAGAATAGCATTTTTAACGCTGGTAGGTCAGATAGGCCTACTAGATTGGAAATAACAAATTAAGTTAGTAATGCGCATGCGCGAAAGGTTATCGAAGGGTCTAAAAACACGAACAAGCAGAAAACAGCTATTTTCATATGGATAGTTAACACCTGGTGCTAGAAAGTAAAATGTTAACGTAGCTGTTATAACTTTGTTTAGAGAATAGCATATTTTAACGCTTGTTTTATTACTTTACTTTTTAACACCCAATTTATTATGTTAAATTTTAACGTCTGTTTTGAAAGAATAGACCTGAAACTAAGAAAAAAAATTTAAATTTCAAAATTAAAAAAAAAAAAAAAACTTAGGTAAATTATTAGTTCCGGTTGATGTATTTATTGTAAAATTTTATGTACAATTTTAGTGTAAAATAATCTCGCATTTTTGAAAAAAGTCACTGTCATTGGTTTTGTTTACAAGTCTGTAAATGAAATGCCCCATATTTCAGATTTAGGATCATGGCGCTTGGTTCCTTAACTCATAACATCGTCCAATTTAATGTAATTAAAAAATATTTTTTTTACGATTAACAAATTTAGTGTAGACAAGAAAATGATGATTCGATTTTAAGATCAGAAAGAAGAACAAAATGAATAAATTATTGATAGTAATTAATCATTTGTAAAATAAGGAAGATGTTATATAAATGACATCTGTCAAAACTGAATAAATTTGTTTATTCACCAGGATTATTATTTTGAACATATAGAAATAGACACTGAGAATTTGTAAATTATTTTTTGTCAGATATTCCTCCGTAAAGTTCTCTAAAAAAAAAAAAAAATCTAAACATGTTTTATAAAACAATCTTTGTTGTTGGATGATATTACAAAATCGACACAAGGAGGCAACAATAAGTTATTAATTGTTGAGCAACTGCTTGTAAATAATTCAATAACTATAGATAAAATCTTGGGTGAAAGACTAATTAATTGAGTAGGTATACGTCTAAGTGAAAGAGTTATATCACCGAGGACAAAATAATTTTCCAATTCTATTTATAAAAAAGTGAATGACCTTTGATCTCCTATATAAAGGAATAATTTTAGAGAAAATTTATATAAATCAATGGTTAATAAATGAGATTTTTTTTTTTTTAAAGGTTGACATTTATGAAAATTCATTTCATAATAAATAAATATTTATAAGTTTATATTTGTCTTAAAAAAAAAAAAAAAATCAGCCGAGTTTGGGAAATGTTATCTAATACAAAGGAGTGGCAAAATGGAGGGGGAAAGCACGCAATGGCGGCGTGATGTGACGTCACGAGGCGGCAGCCATAGCTCCGGGGCTCGTGACGTCACGCCCTTAGGGTCACACATATACAAAGACACACAAACAGAAGATATATAGTGGAGTGAAATAGATATACAGTGTGAGTGATCCATCAATCCAGTTGTGCACATTCCACACCAACGCATCTGTTCAAAGTTGAGACAGACAATAAAAGAGGTTGTTTAAAAAAAAAATTTAGAGAGCTCAGATAAATAGGGGACCCGATAAGAGAGCAAACACATTCTAACCCTTGTCCTCTAAAAAAAAAGGATCTAAAATAAATATGTTACACAATTATGATTATTTTGTATATCTACCATTTAAACTTGTGCCAAAAAATATTTCATTATAATAGATATACATATATTATCAGTTGAGAATGAAATTGGACACCGTTCATCTTTAGTTTGCCTAACCCTTGTTAAACTGATGTTTGGTTTTGGAGGAGGGGAGTGATAGTCGCATGTAGCCTAATTTTAATCAATTATATTTCTTGGTTCTATATGGATAGACAATTTTGAAATGACTATATATTGTATATTATACAGGGTGTTTCCGAAATAGGCTACCAAACTTTTGGAGTGGTTTTCTTATATTCAAATAAAGAAAAAAGTTCCTTATAGCATAGATCCAAAAATGCTTCTTTTTCCAGCTAGCCGCCATTTTGTTTTTGTTTTTTTTTTCACTAAATTTGTTTACTTTCTCTTACCTCTATATATGTTAATATATAGAGAGAGAAAGTATTGGATTCATGTCAAAAATTCGATGTCGACACGTTTTGAGGTCCCCTGAATCCAAAAAAGTGGTTTTCGCGACATGATCTGTCTGTGTTCACTTTTAAGCATGAAGAATTCGAGCTATGAGGCTGAAATTTTATATATAAGTTAAAAACACCCCTGGAGTGTGAAAATATGCTTTTAATCAAAATCGGTCAAAGAGTACCAGTACTTTACTGATGTACTTTTTCAGTTTTTTTTCGATTTTCTCAAAATTCGCTCTAACGATTTTGTTTAAAATTCAAAAATCAATTATTTTTTAGATTCTCTTTCAAATGTATATTCTCATTTAGCCCTCAAAATTGTTTGAAGCACACTTTATACTTGTACTTGATAGGAAAGATAGGAGAAATGGTAACAGAATATAAATATTTTCCCATGTTTATAAATTTGACATCTTAAATTCCAATATATTGGCCGAAACTAAATATATGTCGACACAAAAAATCTGGTGCGACAGTCACACCAGATTTTTTTATTTACAGAATGGTTTGATTAATTATGGTGAAATTTGGCATGGTACTAGTCCTTTACCTCAGTAAGCACCATGACAAAATTCACCATAATTAGTCAAACCATTCTGTAAATAAAAAAAAAATTTAGGAAAAAAACGAACAAAATGGCGACTAGCGGTAAAAAGAAGCATTATTGGACCTATGCTATTTTAGCGTGAAAGTGTCACCACACTATTATGGAACTTTTTTCTTTATTCGAATATAAGAAAACCACTCCAGAAGTTTGGCAGCCTATTTCAGAAACATCCTGTATATTAACACACCTTAAAGTTATTGAACAATGTGTCCTACACAAAAGGATCAATAACTTTATGTTCGGTTAATACGATCAAATAGTTTAGCTAAGGAGAAAAATAGAGGACAAATATAGGCGTAACCAGAAATGTGGAACAATCATTTGTCCTCCCCAAGAAGAGGGAAGGAAGACTTCTTAATTCCTATATACTTAATTTACAATTTTCAAAAAAATTTGGTCTGAGAAAGTCATGGTTCACGATTAATATTTGGTGGGCAATTTTTACCGCCTCTTGAGAACCGATTCTCCTCCTCAAATTGTAATATTTTCTTAAAATCTCCGAGATCCATAATTTACATCCTTATTCAATAAGAGGTTTCTGAAATATAACTTAATAAAAAAGTCGGGATTTTTTTAGGTTTTTAGGTTTATTTTATACTCTTTTAAATACTAAAATATCTTTAGTTTTGGTTCAGGTACCATGGGTGAAGGGTTGAACTCCCTCGAACCTACCCTGGGTACTTCTATAGGTGTAAAACAATAAGCGATAAGCGCTTGTATTTTACTTTCGAGAATTTGTTTTATTTTACAAATATTATGTAGCTATATTTTCAATTTCATTTCAAATTTATTTTTAACAAATGACATTTTATATAAAAATATAATTTCAAGAGAAAGGTTCATTGTTCCAAAAGAGGGTCAAGATTTGGCAAAGATCCTTTGCTAAATTAAACAGCTAGCGAAAAAAATACTATACTATTTTTATTAGTAAATATTGTGTAATAAAAATTTGAAATTTAATTAAGCTTACGCTTAGGAGAGCTTTAAAATGAATAAAATTTATTCTCTGTCTATAGAATGAGAGGAAAAAAATCTAGAAATGTCAATGAATACGCCTTTCTACATGAGAGAAATATCACATTTGACTTGACTTTCATTCTAAGATATTTACTGGAGTTTCTCTTTATTTTTACTAACACATAATATAGGCCTAGTGGATGAGATTTGTAGTTAAGGAAGGGGCCAAATATTTTAATTACATTTTATAATTAATATTATTGTAGTTAGAGGTACATCTTCTAAATTCATGGGTAGGAATGCCGCAAAAATGAATAGGAAAACTATTCATCTCAACTAAGCTTAAGCAGATTAATTTTAAGAGTACATTCCAATTGTTTAATTAAAATTTGAGATATAATTTCAGTCATCCACATATGGAGAGAAATAAAATATAAGAAGACATTTAATCATTTTCAATCATAGGCGTTACCAGAAATTTATAATGAGGGAGAGTTTCAGGATCTAAAATTTCCCCTCCCCTCTCCCTTCTCATATACCTAAAACTAATTTAATTAGAAGGGGAACAGTTTTTATTAATTATTTCAAGATAAGGAATTTTACTGTTTGGTTGATGTTTATTGTGAAAATTATAACAAAATAAATTAATATTTTATTTTTTTTATTTTATTGGCGACCGCATACCGGTTAAGACAGTTTCGGCTCAATGCCATCATCAGGCCTGCAAAGTTATTGAAAGTAAAAAATTTTGTTTAAAATTTTTAAAAATTTTTAAATGTCTGTTTTGCAAGACTCTTATAACATTTTGTATGTTCTGAATATGAATTTTATTTCCTAAAATGAAAAATTTGTTAATAATGTAAAAATGGTTCTTTGCAGGCCTGATGATGGCAATGAGCCGAAACTGTCTTAACCGGTATGCAGTCGTAAATAAAATCAAAAAAATGAAATATTAATTTATTTTGTTATAATTTTCACATTAAACATAACCGAACAGTAAAATTCCTTATGTTGAAATAATTACCTAAAACTAATTTTCAGTACATTTCAAAAAATTTGATTTAGGCGATTCTCAATTTATATTAGTGGGAATTTTTTAACGCCTCTGCTATCGGGTTGACTCTAATATCTTCTAATGGTCTTTAAGATAGTGAATATTTAAAGTTTCATCCTTATTCGATGAGTGGTTCCAGATATATAACAATAAAAAAAAAGCTATGGTTTTTTTGAGAGAGTTGCCCAAACTTAATTGACAATTTAATTTTTTTTTTTTAATATTAAATACTAAAATATCTATTCTCAGATGGGGGTATGGTAACTGAAAAGAACAACAGTCACCACAATGGTTAAGTGTTGCCAAGCACGGCGAAAGCTCGGATTGGTGACCCTGAGCAATCAGTATGAGGAACGACCCCCGCTAGCCATCGGTATTCCGTATTTTAAAAAAATTATGAAATAAAATTCCAACCCCTAAATGGCCTCATTAGCCGAAAAGGGTTAAAAATAGTTAAATTTAAGGATTGCGGTGTGGGTTTCAAGTGAAACATTTTGAACTAAGGTTGTATTTATAAAAAAAAAGTAATAACACAATTTAAATTTGTGTTATTACTTTTTTACCCACGTGGAACTCACATGAATACAACCTTAGGTTAAAAATAGACCTATATATTCTTTGTTTTGTTTAGTTTCATTGGAAGATTTAAACCCCAAGAGAACCCCCTTTCCCCTGAGTATGTCAATATTTTTAATAAAAAACATGAGATATATAGAAATTTTGCATTATCATAATTTAATACATTCGTGTACTATCATTATAAAGGTGTAATAAAATAAAAATGCATATGAAACAAACACCTGCTGAATGAATTTATTTTATTATCTTTTTTATTTATGATTTGATAAAAAAAAGCCAATGACAACATCATGTGGGCTGTGAATTTTCCATAAAACTTTTTTTTTCTCTCTCTCTCATTCACGTGACGTCATCAAAGATGGCGGCCTAGTAATTTCTGTAAAAACGGAATGTAAACAAATTCTTATTGAATGTAAATATAAAAAGAGGAAAAAAAACGAGAGGAGCGTGGGTAAAAAAAAATACTAGCAAATATTAGTCTGGTTAGATAATTGTTTCCCTTAGAAATTATTTCAACAAATCTACTATCAGTATCAAAAATTTTTGGCAAAACGCGAAATTTTAATTAGCCTTTAAATAAAATTACTCAATCTACATAAGTATCAATATATTACGAAATTTTCTATTCTTAATTTGTATGTTCCATAATTATCTTTAAAGCGACTGAATCTTGAAACCGAGCGAAGTGTGATTGGTATGAAATTTATTGATTGTTTTCCTTCTAATATAAAAGAAAACTACCAGTAAAACCTAAGATAAATAAATACAAATTACAATGGTTTGGCTCTTTGACTAGCTAAGTAAATTGCCAAAGGCTCAACGTTTTTTATTTTTTTTTTTCTATTGTCTAAAAAGTTAGTCTAAAATTTATCAATTGGTTATCATTTATTTATCTTATGAAGTGAAGGCCGTCGGTAGCAAGTGATAACGAATAAAATGCATGAGAGAAAATTGCCAGCCATGCCGAAAGATAAAAAAAATATATATAATCGTTTAACTAGAAAGATAAGAGACTTTTTTTCGAAATATTTGAATACGTAGAAAAAAATGTAAGGATTTTAAATTAAATTAAGCACGTCAGTATATGAAAAACGATTGAAAATTCATATTTTTTACTTTCTCTTACCTATATATATGTTAATATATATCAAGGGCGGATACAAGGGGGGGGGGTAAAGGGGGTAATTACCCCTCCTGAGATTTGAAAAAAAAATGTATTTTTAATGTATTGCATAAAATTTTAAAAATTAATACTTAAAAATTTGATTTGTATTTATATTCTGGCAAACAAGTACTGATTGGGTCTTTAAATTACCGAAATTAAGAAAAAAATGTGTGCTGTGGGACCAGTCACTCCAGATTACCCCCCCCCCCCGAGAAACATCTCTGAATCCGCCATTGATATATATAGAGACAAAGTATTGGATCATGTCGAAAATTCGATGTCGAGATTTTGATGGATATACATGTTTTGAGGTCCCCTGAATCCAAAAAAGTGGTTTTCGCACAGAGCACCACTTTCGATTACCGAAGGTAAGTAAAAGTTATGTGCTGTGCGACAGTCACACCAGATTATTTTAAAGTGTAGTTCTGCACTATATGTACCCGTATATGTCGAGATCCTATTCCGATGAATTTATTTAAATCATTTGGATACAAAATGGTAAAATAAATACACCTGAAACCCAATACACTTGTATACCATAATTATTAATACAAGTATCGTTTAGGAGTCTAAATGGCCTAAGATGCCGAAAAGACTAAAAAAAATAGAGATATCTTTTACAGAATTAACACCAAAATAACTTCCCCGTAGTGTGGGACGAAAGCCCAACCCGCGAAAGAGAAAAGGTAAAATGTATAAATACGCCTACGGTTAGGCAACCAGGGTATCTTTCAGGTTATCCGGCAGCAGCTTCATTTAATGAAAAAATGCAATAGTAAGAATCATTTTCTTTTTATAATTAAGAAAAGGCGAGGGGACGAAACCCCCTTGTCTAGACGCCATGGCGGGCTGCACAGTTTCTCATAATTAGGGGGTCCAGGGGGGCGACGCCCGCCGAATATATATTTTTTTTTGGACTACGGGAAGATGCTCAATTCGCCAAAACCTCAAAAAAAAAAAATTCTGACTGTGGTGTACTAATTTTTTAATATTCCAAAATGAAAACCAGGAAATTGTCCTGGTGGAATGTTTGAAAACATTAGTGGGGAACTTTTTATAGTAGAGATAAAATTTTTGGTCGTAGTAGAATAAATAAAGTATAAAAAACAGGTCTAGAGGAGCAAGAATATGTATTTATTAGAGAATTCTTGATTATATCCGAGTTCTAGCATCGGCTTTAAATTTTTTTTATATTTTGTTTCATAAACCAAGAGTCAATAAGAAACACGAAAAAAGTTTGGAGATCTCTTTTAGAGAATTCATTCAAGCTGAGGCTGAAGCTATCCAAGATCGAAGAAAAAGTGGGTGCGGTCTTTTATTAGAATGAAAGAAAATTAAACATTCCTCCCTTCTTTCTAGAGTTTTTCCTTTCTAAAAAAAAAAGAAAAACGGAGGACGTATTAATTTAAATAATATATAAATAATTTTTTATGGTCTAATTTTAATAATTATATCCTCGGAGATTTCACTCTTCTCTCTCTTTCTCTCTTCTAATGATTATATATAGTATATTTAAATGAGATAAAAATTTTCCAATCTCAAAGGTCAATTGAAGATAGATAGTAAATAAAAATAGTGTTTGTGGCGAATGTGAATGTCGGGGGAGGGGCAGGTGGACAGAAGGCCAAATGTGGAGGGGATGGACACACGTTATATGACCTTCGGAGACCAGCATCACGCAGCGGACACGCAACGCACGCACTTTTTGGCGAGACGCCAACCCAAAGGCCCCGCACAAGCCAAGGACCAGCGATGGGTGGGAAAGAAAGGGGGGGTTGCAAATAAACACTCTCGCTTAATGAATATTTAAAGAAAAAAAAGATTAGAAATCGAGTGCGTGACGTCACGCGCCGTTGATAATTTCGTGATAAAAAAAAAGGAAAAAGGGCTGGAAAAGTCGAAATTTGCACATGACCTTCCAGAATTATGACGTCAGGTCGATTGACGTCATCGTTGTAACGGGCCTGTGGTAGGTTGTTGTTTAGTTCGCCCGGTGATCCTGGGGGATTTGAATCAATACAGCCGCCAAGGGGGGGCGCGCCAAATACCCGAGTGGTGCGCCAAAAAAGGAGTGGCTGGCTAATATAAAAAAATTCTTTGTTTGAAGCCAAAAGGTTGTTGCTACCTAGATTAATAATATGTTCTATCCATCCCTCTCCACTTTCCAAAAAATTCATTGGATAATTTTATCTTATGATTCAGAGAGAGTTACGTGAAAAAATATAACAAGAACAAGCTTTTTTCTTTATAGTCAAGGCAAGTTTCTCGTCAGCAGTGAGAGAGAAAAGAGCTGACAACATTGCAAGTCCCCAGGAATGATTTGGCAACCTGGTGCCTCATTCAAGCGCCGTGATGACGTCACACGCCTGTGACGTCACGGATCGATCTCGGACACGCTAGGCGCGGCAGCAGCAGCGCGCCCTGACACCACGGTGACCAACTATTCAACATAACACTCGAATTGATCGACGCCAACGATAAGAAACATGAGCCCTGTTGACAGTGACAACCGCTACCTTTTTGTATGTGCAAAAAAGAAAAAAAAAGCCTCGGCCCTTTGTCCAACAAACAACTTGGCAAATGAGAATCTCCTCAGACTAAGTTTATTAAAAAAAGAAAGGAAAACAAGATGAGAAATTTTTTCTGACTATTTTCTTAAGAAAAAAATGTCATTGACATTTTAATGTCAAATTTAATGAATGACTATTTGGAATCTCAAAACTATTTAAAATTTCTATTGGTTATAGAATTTTAGAAACTTTAAGAAATTGTTGAAAATATGAGGAATTCATTTAAGGGAGGGGGGGAAGACAAAATCTTTGTTAAGGAGTAAGAATAACAAAATGGCGTTGATGTTCACGCTTTCAAATTTTGTGTATTTGTGACCGTCCACATGAAAAGGTATCAAATCTTCACTGGGCTAATTTTTCAGGAGAGCCGATTAATTAAAAACGTTCAAAAAAATCGATTAATTTTTTTTTACTACTGATTCCGATTCTCTTGTTCTTCATCTAATATGATGAAATATTCGATTCATCAGAATCGAAATACTTTATATACAAAAAATTGAAAAAACAAGACAAAGGTGAAATATCGGACTGCCTGGGATCCGAACCCTCGACCCTTGGTATACAAGGCAGGCGCGCTACCAACTACGCCAAGCCCGAGGGCAAGAAAATTATTATTGTTACTACGTATTTCAATTCAGTGTCTGCTTGAGGATTTCTTTATATTCATAGAATATACAAATGCAAATAATACATAAATATTTGTCTATCCATTTCCTATGGGAGAAATCGTAACTTTAGAAATTTATAACTCAAAAAGTTATAGGAATTTCGCGACCCGATTATTTTTCCTGGACTCTCCATAACGTCCTCTAAAAGACTGCAAAATTTCGTTTCAAAATTTAAACGGGAAGTTGGTCAAACAGACCGTGACAGACAGACGGACACTCCGCTATTATATATATAAGAAATTTGAATAAACAGTAAACAAATTTGACACTTTCTTTTATTTTAGTAAGGAATAGGTTCAATCCCCTTGAGGTTAGAACGAAAGAGGTCATTGGAGGCTAAAGAGACAGTACTACAACCTAAAATTATATTAGCTACCATTTAATTTAAATGAATTCCTGGATGCAGAAAAACAAATGTTGATTATTAAAAACCATGCGGAAACTCTTTGACCATATTTCATTTTCAAATACAAAATAGAAAGGGAAAAGGACAAGAATTTTGAGAAGGGAATGAATGAGTCAGGAAATTGTATTGTTCGGGCTTTTAAATGTTGTCAGTTTTTTAAAAACAAAAAAAAAAAAAAAAAGGTAAAAAGGCTACTTGTTCCGACGGAGACACTCCTCTTTTCAAGACAAATATGAAAAGATTTTTATTTAAAGGATTTCAAATTTACCTGGTAAGGTCATAAATATCTCGAATTATTTAGTTTTTCCTCTAACGTCAATATGATAGCACTAAATTAAGGTCAATTAGTCATTTATTTGATCATTTGACGTCATATTGACTTTAATGATGTCAGTGTGTCGTTTTCATAGACTTGGAAAAATAAAATGCATAAAATATTGCAAATGAGCGGTGAAGGTTTGCCAGATGCTCCAAGCCTCCAAGTTCTGAGATTTTGTTGCAAAATATAATGGAAAGAGGTCTTTTGAAAGTAGGAGCTTTACAGTTAGGCAAAGGGCCTAACTTGGCAATGGTGATAAAAAGCCTTATTTTTTGTAGACGTAAACATTTAGGAAAATATAAAATAATGAAAAATTTTAATATTTTTCGCATTAAATTTAATCATTTTAAATAAAAGTTGAATTCCATCAGTGCTAATAATAACACAGGTCGACAAAAATGAACTTTTTTTCTTTCACAAGAATAAAGATATGAAATTCTAGAAGTATTTTTCATTCTGAATTCAAATATCATTTGAGTTTTTCCCCATCAGGCACACTTTTAAGAAAAATAAATTTTAATAGAAAATGTGCTCTAAAACGGCTCTTATTTTGCATTTTTAAGATTTTTTTAAGGGCGAAAAAATATGCAAATAGTTGCATATACATATATATTTCAAGTTTCAGCCCAATGGAGATCATTTAGACCTGCTACAAACGACTTAAATTTTCTTTGGACATCCCTAATTACGAGATTCCATAGTTCATTGACTTTCTAAAAATCATTCATTCGTAAAAATCTGTTGATTATTAACGTAATTATTAACAAAATAGTGATCAAAGTTAAAAAAAACACTTTGGCTGCCTATCTTATAGGCGCTTGGCTCATAGGAATAATAAACTATTATATATTTTTTAACTATTTTGTTAATAATAAACAGATTTTCAGGTTTGAATGATTTTTGAAAAGTCAAAGAACTATAGAATATCGTAAATGTATGTTTTTTGTATTTAGGGATGGTAAAAATTGCATTAGGGGTGCCCAAAGCAAAAAAAAAAAAAAAAAAAAAAACTTAAAAAACCATTGGGCTGAAACTTAAAATATATATGTATTATAACTATCTGCATATTTTTAAGGGGTATCGCCTTAAAAAGAATCTTGAAAACGCAAAATAAGAGCCGTTTTAGAGCACATTTTCTATTTAAATATAGTGTAATAATAAAATCAAATAGGTATATTATATTTGTATTTTTCTGACAATTTTCTTTGCCCTGAGGAAGAACCAGTAGCGTATCTAGGTGGGGGCGAAGGGGGCGCTCGCCCCCCTCCGCCCCAGGCGTATCAAGCCTTTGGCGCCTCTCGATACCGACATAGGCGCCATAGGGCATCTAAGATATAGCCCAGGGACGGTGATTTTATCATATACTTTCCATAGATTGTCCAAAAAAATTGATAGTTTTCTTTAAAATTATATTACAACTTAAAAAACGACGCCCTAGTTAAGCTTCGCCCCCTACGCCCTAGGCTAGTTACGCTGCTGTGATGAAGAACGTGACTGACTGACAAAATATCAGGTCACAAACCAGGATAAAAATTGGAATATGTAGACTGTAGTATAACTCCATAATTAATAATTCTAATAAAATGTATGAAATGATTGATTTTTAAGAATTTTTCCCCTTCAAAAATTCAATAAGTTCTAAGGGATTAATTCTATGGCAACCAAAATCAATAGCCTTCATCTCTTCGGAGAGTGAAAGAGAGAGAGAGAGAGAGAAGAGAAAAGAGACATTCAAATCGTTCAATTATGAATTTTGGGAATTAAAGTGATTCAAATTGTATTTATTAATATGAAAATAAATTAAATAACTCAAAAATGAATATGGTAACTATGCTTAATTATTAGTTTTTTATTTCTGCAACAATCCAAAACTTTACCAAAAATAAAATTAATATTCACGATCAAATACAGTAACTTAGATATGGAAATTTAAATTTTTTTCACTATTTATTGGTATTTAAGTATTGTTATATCACAATGAGTTACGAATATTTAAAACACACGTAAAATAAGAATAAACTTTAAAAAAAAGTAATTTTGATAAATAAAGTAGTTAAAAAAAAATAAACTAATGAAAAATTTATTACGTCTTATGTAAAACTATTCGCTGATAAAAAAATAAAAAAATTATATAAAAATTGCAATATTTTATATAAAAGTGAATTTCCTTTAAGCGTAAAATAGTATTTGATATTGCTATCGAAGGAGTTGATAGAAATAATGCCTAATTTATTAAAATAATTTTAATATTGTTTAGAAATAGCGGATTAAACAAAAAAATAGAAAATGATAACGATATTATGTAATTTATGAAATGAATTAAATTGAATTGGACAAAAGAATAAATTAAATGGTCTTTTAATAATATAGAAATTAATTTTCAATGACGGAAAAATTTAATCAATTTAATTGATTGAATAGGGAATAGCAATGATTATATTTTAGGGTAAAGAAATAAATGGTGATGTGACACAGGATAAAACTTTCTCTTACCTTCAGTAAGGTAAGTGTGTTTATAACAAATGGCTTAAATAAGAATGCCTGGACCCCCAATAGATATATTCACAAAAAACGAGTATCTTAAAAAGTCTTAAATGGCCTAAGTTGCCGAAAAGACTGTGTGAATGAGAAAAAAGTGTGAGTGTTTGTCACATGTTTGTCCTGAGGATTGGGGGCCTGAATAGTTTCCGAAACTGTTGACTATGGTTAGATAAGGAATTTTTTCCACTTTTTGTGAAAACTTAACGGCCCTATTTCAAAAGAATATTTATTAAAATTTTGTTTATTAATGTGGAAGGTTGTCTAAAGTGTGCTTAAGACGTTATTTATGTATTTAAGTGGCACCGTAGATAAATTTGGAGTCCCCAACTTGTGCCTCATTCCATACCAATACAAGTACAAGACTTCCCTGATAATAAATTAATACAGTATATATCGATTATATTAAAAACAATAATAAAAAGAAACTTTTTAAAATGTAATAAAAATTTTATCGAATAACCAATTCAAACTAGAAAAAAAATTAAAAAACACTAGATTAGAGTCCCTGTATATCAGAGTCTGGCCATACGGGAACTTTTTTTCTATTGGTCGCGCCATCTTTCTTCCTGATTTTAGCGCCAATTCAAATTTTCAATGCATCTCTATGGGATTAAAAAATATTTCATTTAACTTTTATAACGATACCCGTTCAAAGTATCATGAAATCTTTTTAGAACATTATTTTAGAGGTTTCAATTTATAAATATTACTCATCATATGTTAAAAATCTCCATTAATTTTATTATATTGAGAATGCAAAGTTTAGGGTTATATTTAGCTGATTAGAATCTTAAAATCACTTTTAATTTTGAGTTTATGTATATTTATATATGTATTTAGCTTACAGTTTATTTTCCTAATTATAAAATAGAGTTTTCTAAGAAAATAATCGATTTAAAAAAGAATAAAACAAATATAAATAACGTTAGTAATTAACTCATTGCAAAAAAAATGAAATCTTTTAAGAATTTTCTTTATTATTAAAAAATTATAATTTATACAAAATTTGAACTCAGAGATATTATATAATAGAAAAAATTTCAATATCAGCCTTAAGGGGGGGGGGGAGGCGGCTTTTAAATCCCGCACTGCCCCATTTGCCCGATCCTAACATACTGAGGCAGAAAAATGAAAAACAAAATACCAAATTTGAGAAAAGATACCCGACACATATTTTTAGATCAAAAAGAGAACGTCTGGGCACCCTATATTTATGTCCGTGATCAAGAGCGGGTCCAGATGAGTTTCTCGGGGGGGGGAGTAATCTGGTGTAACTGGTCGCTCAGCACACAATTTTTTCTTACTTTCGGTAATTTAAAAGTGCATTCCGTTTTTGTTTACCATAATATATTTACAAATCAAATTTGTAAGTATTAATTTTTAAAATTTTATATGAGAAAAGCCTGAACCCACAATATTTATATTAATTACAACGGTTATCGTCTAAAGTCTTAAATGGCCTGAGTTGCCGAAAAGACTATGTGAATGTGTGTGTGAGTGTGAGTGTGAATGAGAAAAAAGTGTGAATGTTTAAAAAAAAAAAATTTTAATATCAAAAAATTTTTTTCTCGAATCTCGGGGGGGGGGGGGGGGGGAGGGGGTAATTGCCCGCTTTCCCCCCCTTGTATTTGCCCTTGTCCGTGATAAAGTCAAAGCTCTTATCAAATTTTTCACATATAGAGTAGGCCTAATTTATAAATTCCAAATGTATATTTTAAAAGAAAAAGTAAAGGAAAAATAATTCATTCATTTAAATAATATTCTTGAGATTATTTACTTTATTTTAGAAATAAATATTACATATATAGCTATGAGAAAGTGAAAAATGACAGATTGGGAAATGTCAAATTCAAATGTTTTTTCATTAAATAAATTATTTTGAGTAGTTTTACTTACTTTTTTTTTAGTATATAAATAATCATTAAAATATTAGCTTCTGTTTCTATAAGTTTTTTTTTGAATAAAATTATTATATAATTAATTAACAAAAAAAAATCATTTTTTCTCCATGTATTCAATGGAGCGGTCGGAAGAAAGATGGCCGACAATTCTAACGGTCGCTCGTATGGCCAGACTCTGATATACAGGGACTCTACACTAGATTATAAGTTTATTAAAAATTAACATTTTAACATTTTATCAGATCTATTCTCCAAGCAAAAACGTTAAATTTTAACATTAATTCATTTTAAAACTTCCTTGCCTCAAATAGCTATTCTGTAAACAATAAAGGGTCGGACTAAGCCGAGCGCACAACTTTGCCCACCCACTATTCAAGAAAAAAATATTTGTCCTCCCTCCTAGAGCCCCCCCCCTGATGGTCCGATGTTATACATATTATATATCATTTTGCTCGGGAGGAAGTCTAGTTTCTGAATATATAAAAAATATTATAGGTTATGTAAGAAAAAAATATTTGTCCCCCCCTAGAGCCCCCCTCCCCCCTAATGGTCCGATGTTTACCAAAAGCTTTTAAGTTCTTGGCCTCCAGCCCTAGTTTATGGGTGCAAAATTTCAAAACAATTGAATGAATAGTTTTTGAGATTGCGTTGACGAAAAAAATTACCACAGACATACACACACACACACAGACATCATTCCAAAAACTTCTTAAATGGATTCAGGGGACTTCAAAACGCATTTTGGCTGCTTCAGAAAAATTTCGATTTTTTTTTACGATTACATTAACTTTACCTGTCCAACCTACGGTTGATGGGCAAAGTTAAAAATTTAAAGCCAAAGCGTTAACATTTAGTAAATACTGTTAAAAATTAATGCCATGTCTAGGAAGTGACTTTAATATTTTAACGTCGTGTTTAAAATAAAAATGGCGTCCTTAACCTAAAAAGTAAGGTTATGATGGTTTTGATAGCTTTTATAAATAAGCAACATCTTAACGTCGCTGTTAAAACTTTATTTAGAGAATAGCATTTTAACGCTGATTGTTTTTACATTACTTTTTAACACCAATTTGTTATTTTAAATTTTAACCTCTGTTTTTTTAGAGAATATACCTGTATGCTCGTTTCAACATTCATAATAAGTCAGTTGTTTAATAACTTAATTATAATTTTAATTTCAATTTACATAATGTTTCAACTAGAGCCTACGGTTGGTAGTTTAAATTTGATTCAAACTACTTTACAATATATCAAGATCCTTTGATTATGATATAGGGGAGTAAAAAAAGAGATATATTTCAGCTGTTTTAAAATGTAAACCATAAATGGTGTGATATATATTCTCCTCTCCTCTCGCACTTTTTACTTTTTTTTTTCTTTCGTTGGACATAAATCTTTATGTAAGCAGCGAGCATCCGTTTCAATAAATTATCTTTTTGGAATAATGTAATCGAATAATAAATTTCTCAGAGAGGGTAAAGCAAGGTCGTCTAACCTGAGGGTTTTGATTTCACTTTTGGACTTTCTCCCTAAATAGACATACCATAAGACAGAATGGAGCAGCTATCAAAGGTTATTTATACCTGTATTACGTGAAAGAGTAGAGAAAGTGATTTTCAAGGGCTTTTCAAATAAAAAGAAGAGAGACCCTAAAAATAAAAATAAAAAAAACTTCCTGTTTAGTTCATTTACCCTTCTTCATTGAAACGGTTTTTATTTAATGAAAAAAAAAAAAAATAATAAAATTATAAGGCCATATAAATGTCATTTAGGGGAGAATTTGAAAATTTCATTTAAAATATAACAATAATGAAGTTGTGTGGTGGATATCCAATTTTACACGGTGTTTTCATTTTTCTGGTGACACATTCGATAAATTATATTTTTTTTGACAATTATCGTACTGTACATCATATGACCGCAATGTTTCAATATCCAAGAAAAAGAATGTTAATCAAACTCGATTTTCTGACATGAATATATTACCCCATTTCCTATGGAATATTGAAATAAAAAAAGCATATTTTGGACATATTTATTTAAGGGGGTCCAGGAGCGACGTCTAAACGTACTTAAAAAAAAAAAAAAAAACTAACTATTATAAGGAATTTTTTAATGCTGTTTTTTTTAAATGAATTAAATTCATAAGAGATTATTGGAACATCGAGCTATAATTTTTTTAATGACTTATTAAAAAATTATCGTAATTAATTTTTTTGTTAACAAGCAAATACAAAAAAACAATCTGTCCCAATAATCTTTAATTTTTTTTAAATTTAAAAATGAATTTATTGTTATTATTAATCACATATTAATTAAGAAATCTTTAAAATAAGCTTAGATGATTTATTTAAAAACCAACTGTCAAATTAGTTCAGCATTCTTGCAATAGATGGCAGGCTAGTCTAACAGACGATATAGTATTAGTCTATATCTGGCCTATATTTATATATTTTTATGCTTTTATAAAAGATACATAATACATAATAACATTTATAAAGTATTTATTGTTAAAAGATCAATGAAAATCAACCAAACGCATTAAATATTATTATTTACCATTCTGACATCTCTTGGCAAATTTTGAATTACTTGATTTTTGGGCATACTTTTTATGACACACTACGCCATCTTAACGGGAAAAACATGAGTAACCATTTTGCTCCCGAGCCTCCTTAAAATTTAAATGAAATAAAAAAAAAAACTTTAATCGTCATTTTTAATTCTTTTATTTATTGACCACTTTTGACACTTAAATCGAATTGTTTAACAAAATGAACTCATTTATAATAAAGAAAAATTCGAAATTGATAAATAAACTACGAGGAAAATGTAATATTAAATATTAATTTTTTTTGGAGATCCGCCACTATTGAGTTTGGCGACCTGCCGAAAAATTTATAGCATTGATCCAAAAAGTATTTTATTTTTAAACCATTTATCTCTGCCTTGACCCATTCAAGTGACAATTTCCAAGAGGATTAACGTCACCATCATTAGAATTACCTCAATCCATTTTGCAAAAAAGAACATAAATGACTCTCATTGATGTCATGATACTTTCCTAAATAATTAATCACAAATAAAAAACACCAACAAATTTAAATTATATAACAAGGGCAAAAAATATATTCTTTAATTACGAT
>JAKCPI010021855.1:0-80820 GCA_023213315.1 Euborellia annulipes | reverse complement strand
ACCGCTGAGTTTCAAAAAATTCCGACCAGAGGACGCTGTGAAAATAGTGTTTCATAATAAATTTTTTAACGTTCCTTACACATGTTAATACTGTAATTTCCTAAGTTGCTTTATTTCTTTCTGAGTTCAAAATAAATAAAAAAAATTTAATTTATATCATTAATTATAGAATAATAATTGTGAGATTTTATATATTTAAAAATTTTAAATTCATTTTTATTAATTTACAAATTCGAAACTAGTTGAAGGATTTTTATGGGGTTATTATTTGATTCAAATACTCGGGAAAAAAAAAATATTAGATTTTTAATAAATATACTTAAAAGGAATTTAATTTAACCACTTTATATCACATCTAGTGGTTTCAGAAATATATTTTTTCTTTTATTACGTAGATCCTCGCCCTCAAGAGGTCTTACTCAAAGAACAACAACAACAACAACATCAACAACGCCAACAAGAAGAACTTGTCAAGGTATGTTTTTTTTTATTTTTAAATCTTAACAACAAATTTTGAATTTAATTTTTTGTTTGTTTATTTAGCAACAACTTTACGCTGATGAATTGGGTCCTGCTGAAGAAATTGAATCTGATAGGCAACAACGAGTATATAGAGGACAACCTTCGACTCTTGGACAAGTCGCTAGGGATAGGGATGGCCTCGGACAAACCAGACACCAAGTGACCAACGCCATACCGGTAATTACATTAATTTTGCCATTGATATCTTCTGAAGAACACTTTACTTTTGTACTTCATAGAGAAGATAGGAGAAATGGTTGCCATGGTAACAAAATATAAATATTTTCCCATACTTATAAATTTTACATATTGAATTCTAATATATCAGTGGAAACTAAATATATCTCTACACAAAAAAATCTGGTGTGACAAGCACAGAACACAACTTTGGATTATCGAAGGTGAGAGAAAGTTGTGTGCTGTGCGACCAGTCACACCAGATTTTAAGAAAATAAAGTTGTTAATTCGTCTGTCCATAAGCCCGTCACATACGATACAATCATATACGATTATATATAGTACCTCTGCATAAAATAACAATACAAATATATTTGATCCTATGATGCGACTTGTTCAGGGGCGGATTAAAGGGAGGGGCGGTGGGGGCGATCGCTCCCCCCCCCCCCAGAAGAAATTCATAAAGTTATAAAAACTAGTAATCTAAAGAAATTATGATTTCAGCTCTTTAATTTCAATCGAATTTGTTACCAATCAATTTAAATAAATAGGAAAGGGCTCTAAATGGCCATAGATGCCAACAAAGTCCTTAAATAAAAAAAAAAAAAAAAAAAACGACAAAATTGCATTAATCCGCCACTGGACTTGTTGAGAAACGAATTTCGAAAAATTCGATTTATCATATGTTAAAATTGTTATTTTATATTTAGGCCATTATGTATGACATTTTTCATGGACAGACGAACAACTCTATTTTCTAAAAAAATCTTATTCAACTGAAGATGGCCAGTAAAATTGGCCGAAACGTCTTGTAATAAAGGAATTTGATTTTATAATAGAGGCTTCCTACTTGACTGCATTCCTTTATAATAGTATTCAACACAGCCATTTTCTTCATTAAGTACTTGTATTACCCTCGGGCTTGCTCTAGTGGCTAGCGCGCTAACAAGGGCCGCGGGTTCGAATCCCAGGTAGTCCGATGATTTTATTTAAGCCATTTGGATACCAAATAAGAATGCTTGGACCCCCAATAGATAGATATATTCATTTAATAACGGTTATCGTAAAAGTCATATGGCCTAAGTTGCTGAAAAGACTGTGTGAATGTGAGACTTCCTCGAGTTAAACAAAAAAAAAAAAATGTTAAAAATAAGATTAAATATTTCATCCCATAAAAATTAGTTTTTTTGTCCATTTCCGTGGTTTAAAAAAAAAAAAAAAAAAAAAAAATTATTTAGTAGAAAGAAAAGAAGAGACATATTCTCGTTTAGCCTTTTTCCCTCAACGCTTGGATGTGTGTTTGGTTGCCGCTTCTATTCTTGCAGGCGCGCTTTAAAAAAAAATAATATCAATAGTAAACACTAAACAATAAATATAAATCTTACTCCGGCCCTCAGGCTTGGTGTAGTGGCTTAGTGTTTTGGCCTTGTATACCAAGGGTCGCGGGTTCGGATCTCAGGCAATCTGATGATTTTATTTAAGCCATTTGGATACCAAATGGCTTAAATAAAAATGCCTGGACCCCAAATAAATATATATTATCATAAACAACGGGTATCTTGGTCTTATATGGACTAAGTTGCCGATAAGGCGTATATGTGTGTGAGTGTGAGTGAGAAAGAAGTGTGAATGATTAAAAAAAAAAATCTTACTCCGAAAAGTTAGTTATTAGGTCGTCATAAAATGTTTGACTAGAGCACTAAAATACTAACCTCTCTAAATTCAAGATAAAAAAATATTATATTTGACCGAAGGCGGGTTTTGCGACTAGTACTGTATATAAACACCAATAAAAAAAACTATAAATAAAAAAGATAATTGTTTCATTCTTTTATAGCTGCGAAGATGGCTTTACCCAAAGCAGAAACTTTACCTGTTGAAAATATATTTTTTAAAGAAAAAATTTTCTTCAACTTTTCATTCCTTAATATAATAATTAATCAGGATTCGCAGAGACTTTGCAGCCAGGAGATTAAATAAAAAAAAATCTTTTATTTAATTTCTATTTACCGACGTTTCGGTCGCCAATCACGACCTTCATCAGTGAAAATACTGTCAATTATACACGATCTTAGGTATTTTAATATTAAATACAATTTCTTTTTACTTTGATATGTACAAAACCTTACTTGCTGCTCAGAGATCTCTTATTCAAATGATCGATTTAAAATTTATTAAAATACCTAAGATCGTGTATAATTGACAATAATTGCCCTGATGAAGGTCGTGATTGGCAACCGAAACGTAGCTGCAAAGTCCCTGCGATTCCTGAGTAAATCTCCATTTAATTTAATTTAATTCCATTTTATGAGAAAGAATATACAAACTTATTTTCTAATCCTTTTTATTACTATTAAGAACGTATTGTAGTCATTCAAAGTCATTAACAAGTTGCTTACCATTAAATGGTCAACAAACCTTAAAAAACTCCGTATCACTTGTTATGCGCCCTTTATTAATAAAATTGTTTGTTTCAGGCCTCAAGAGACAAATTGCAATATCAAACTCAAGCACAACAACAGCCCCAACAACAATCACAGGCACAGTATCGGTAAGATTGAGACATACAACAATTGTTTTTTGTTTTTTTTTTGACCCGGTGACTATTTATCATACTGACACTTTTACACACTCTCTATCTCTCTCTCTTTGACACATTCATTAATTCACTTGACCTTTATTTAATTTAATTTTCAAACCCCAGAGACGCGACTCTGCGCGAATCCCGACGGCACCGGAACAAGAGACAACTCAATTACAGGTAGCTCTTACTTACTATCATTAATCTAGACTAGACAATACTGAAATGGCCTTGAAAATCGTTTAAAAAAAAAAAAAATCCTTTGTCTTCTAGAATGATGTTATGACTCTCTCAGGACCATCGTCAGAGCTGTTTATATTTCAATTATTATTGTCAAATTTTGGTACATCTGTGATCAATTACACATGCAGACCGTGCAGACAGTTACGTTAAATTTTCCGGAATTAATTCTATAAGACCGAAATTTACGACTTTTTAATTCTCATTTGAAATCAAGGCCATTTTAAGATTAAATATGTAAAATTTGACTTTAAGACTAAGACTCGTGGACTCTTAGGCTTCCTGCAGGACTTCATTTGTCTCTGACGTCACACCGATGGCCGGGAGCTCATCCAGTCATTGCGGCAGCTTCGGATTCTTATGCAGATCGTGAACTCAGTCCACCACCTCCTCCACCAGGCACAAATTCCAAAATTCTCTTCCCTAAAGAACCACCTAAAACATTCTCCTATTTTAATATTGACTCGTCACAAGAATGGTCACCACTTACTAGTCAATCGCCAACTGTTGAATCCTACCTGAATCCTTCTAGTTCAATTCGTGTTTATAATCTCTCCATTGGACGTCATATTCCACGAAAACCTGTTGTCAATTATGTCAATGATCATCCATATGAACATCCGGAGAGATATACAACCAGACGACCTTATGAACAACCAGTCCATGCAACAACTCGACAGCCGGTTATACAATACCACGACCAATTCAATCCTATGCCTACTCCTGGAATTAAATACGCTCCAACATCCTCCTCACCACTTCCTGGAGTCAAATACTCAGATATAAACAATATAAGATTAGACAGCCAACCGGTTGTGAATATCAGACCGAAACAGCAATATAATCATCCAACTAATAAACCTCAGAAGAATATACAAATTGCTCAAACACAAGAAAAACCAGTAACAGAAGAAATTAATGAGAATTATCACTCATCTCCTCAGCCTGAGGTTTATTTTGTTGCTTCAACACAAGCACCAAATATTGAAGATAATCAAAATTACCAGGAACATTCATCTCCAAAAGTGGAAACCCATTATTATGAAGAGTCATCACTGCCACAAAAGAACAAAGATAAATCCTCTGATTACAACAAACACCCCCAAACTACTTTGAAACCAGAAAATAATAAAAAATTCATCCCTCACGAAAATCGTTATATAGAATCTGAAAAATATTCTACTCAGAAATATCCTCACGAAACGACTCCTTATCAAGAGGAGGAATTGTATTATGAAGATACAACAGTAAAATCACCTAAACAAAAGACACGAACAAATTATTATGCGACTACAGAAAATTCTAAACAAAAAAATCATCAGGATGAAGGATATTACCAAAGATCAACACCCAAGCCTGTTAAACAGAAAGTGATTTATACTCAGGATGCAAAACCTTTAAAAGCGTTTCGTGGTGAAGAACCTTTAGAAAATGACCATCCAATTAAGACTCAAGCACGACCTGAATATTTCCAAGGTTCGGGGTTTAAACAAGCAAGTTCATCATCTCCGACCTCGTATGACTATGAAGAGGAGGAATACGAGAACGAGAACGAGGAGGAGGGTAATGATTATAATGAAAAATCTCAAAATAAAAATAATTCCTCACAGGATTTCTCACCAGAATTCCCAACTCCTCCCCCAGGTTTTTATCAGATATTTGATAAATATGCACACGTAGAAAATCCCTTTGCAAATCTCGATTTTGATTTTGACAAATATTTAGAAAAATTAAGTGGAGGTAAATTATCATTTAAAACATCAAACTCTCCCAGTTCAAGTTCATCTATCTCGCATTTGCAATCGACAACACCAAAAAATAATTCTGAAGACATGAAACCCGAAACGTTAACTGCTCCCTTTTATAAAGGTTCTGACGGTAATTATTACGTTGCCAATAATGACCAAGTTCCTGCGAAACCTCAGGGGTTTCAAGGACAAGACGAATATGACGAAGACGAGACTGAAAACGAAGACAATGAGGACGATGATGAGGAAGAAGAAGAGGAAGATTACGAGGACTCGACTACAACAACATCGACAACCACAACAACTACACCTGCACCTGCACCTGCACAACAACAGCCAATGAAATACTATATTAAACGACGACCCGGTCAAGGGGTGACAACTCGACCACGTCCTGGGGCATACACAACAAGACCAGAACCCACGCAGCCGAATGAAACTCTTAAACCTGACACGAGTATGCGACATGACTTCATTCTGACAAGTGGAAATGCATTAAATGGACTTGACACCAAAGCCAGGTACACACCCGTCCGAAATGTTCACACAACCGATATGAAGATATTTTAAAGATTTTCATTATCGGAATTATATAAAAAAAAAGGGTCACGTTTCTCAAACTAATTCCATCAATAAAAATAGTCTCTATTTCTTAATTCAAGGGTAAGTAGTAAGATTAATAAAATTAAATTAAATATCAATTAATAGGATAATGGAAATCTTAGAATTTCACTATAGTTTATGATCATAACGTTCTGATTTATTTAGCATTTGTATCTCAATAATCATTTAACCATATGAGCCCTCTTTTTAACCGAAGATAGGTCATTGGTTTGAAGGAAAATGTTTACTCTAATATCATTTACAAAATGTACGAATTGCAGTCGAAAATTTATCATTTTATTTTTCTCTTGGTTGTACTATCATATTATTTTTTTTTGCCTTTCACAAGGTCATAATCTATTTCTATTATTGCTAAAAAATCTCAATCATATTCCATAAAACAGTGTTATCTTGTTATTAAACAGACATAAGACTCTAACAAGAATTATAACAGTTAGATGGTAGAATTTGAAACAGGAATATTTTCATTTAATCTTTCAAAAATATGCGACTTCAATCATAAATGAGTATATGATGGTACAGTGAGCGCCACAATTAAGTCCCCACCTGATAGCTAGAACCTTAAGTATATGGTGTAGAGTGAAATAATTTTATGTACCGAAAAGGTAAAACGTAAAATCTGGTACAGATGATTTTATTTTACCTTCTTAAATTTAAATTTCACCTTAAACCATCTTAAGGTTCTAGCTCACTGTACAAGCAAGGCTGAATAGTAATTAGTTATTACTAGGTTAGGTTAAAGTTGCTGTTTCCACTGTAAGCTTTCAAGATCCTTGGTGTTACATCAGATTACTGTGAATCCAATTTTCCTATCCAAAGAGGATTTTTACTATTTTCAAATTTTGTTTCTATCCGTTCGATGGTTTCTACAAATTTGGCATTAGGAGACGTGAAATGAAAGTTTGAGAAACGTTACACTAAAAGAAAATAAAAGAATATTACTTACTTGTACTAAAGAACAAAAGATCTAAGATTGAAGAATTGATTTTTAAAATTAACGTTATTAGAGAGTTATTCCATTATATCACAGACCAAGTAAATAATATTCTAAATACAAAATTTTTGTAGAATTGAAAAATAAACTAATATATTGTGTGTAAATAGTAAATGATTATAAAGTAGTGTAAATAAATAATAATAATAATGAATAATGTATATATTAATTTTGGTTTGGATTTTGTATGTGTTGTGCATTTTGGCCCGTGGTTTGGTTCATTGGCTTGGTGGTGACACCTTAAAGACTCCAATTTCCCCCCTCTATTCACCCCCCTCCCCCTTTCCTGTTTTTGGGATTTTTTTCATGTGAGCATGTTACAGTGTGGAAGTGACTCAGCAACCACCGCCACCACCACCACAACAACAACAACAACAACAGGTCTATATTGTACAACAAACTTCACCAAGAGCTCCATTGTACAATGCTACTAGACAACAGGCAGCCAATACCTACGACGGACAACAATACGATCTCTACAATCTTTATGACGAGGATGTGGAGTTGTATCGGGATGCAGGTAATTACGATAATTCTCTCTACAAAACTAAAGTGACAATGTTTATATGGATTTTGATTTCCAGATTACGGACAATATGCCCCCACTCCGCAAACTGCCCCTGCCCGAGGTCGTCAACCAATTGTTGATGTTTATCAACAGCAAGCTCCAGCTCAAGCACCCCTTCCACAAGATTATCAGAACACTTATCAATTGGTATTTACTCTTTTATTCACAATTTTATGACTTTTTTTATTCTCCCTAAAAATATAATCAGAATGAGAGTGGAATTTTTTCAGGAACCTGAAGTAATTGAATACGAGCCAGTATCTGTCCGGCCACAAATTAAAACCCAACCTCGGTAAGAACAATTCTCTCTTTATCTATTTTAGTGTAAATATAATAAGTTTTATTCTTTGGCAAAATTAGTAGTATTTTATTATTAATTGGTATATTTAGTTTTGTTGTATTATTTAATATCAAGTTTGTCAACTTTCTTTTTAGGGCAAATATTAATTTTTTTGGGGTCTAAAATAAATTTTAACTTTCTGGGAGGGTATTATTCTTTACAAGGGAGGAAAGCAGTCAGAGGCGATTATCATTAATTAAAAGAATAAATCTCAGCCTAAATGGATCATGATTAGGTGATATGAAAAGTATTTTAATTAAGCAAATGTTGGACAATAAAGTTCAGTTTTCTTCAGACTGCTAACCTCTTGTTCTGAATCATCCGCAAACTTCAAATGAAGGCAGAACATTAAAAACTAACTGCATATAAGGGGAAGTGAGTTTTATTGGTGCAGGTCGAGGGTCCGGTGGCCTGGTGCAATGGATAGCACGCCTATGCCCCGGAAAGCCGGAGATCCTGGGTTCGATTCCCGGGGGCCATGGGATGTTTGGCCTCATCAATAAAAAACACTCACATGTCTTGTTAAATATATCTATGACTCAGTTAAAGTCCGAATCGAGGTATTTTGAATACTATTATCTTATTCAAATAATAGATCTCGAAAAATATTTAGCTAATTAAAAAAAAAACTAGAATTTCAGAAAGTCAAACAAAAACGCAAATTCTTTGGTTAATTTTTTGTTTAAATACTTGGATTTCAGTATCTTCCTTATAACTATGAAAGTGTGGCAAAGATTATTATTGTAGTTCAAATAAAAATCATAATTTTTGGAATTTCACACTCATATTTTTCATGATAAGATACCAAATCTATCGAAAATCTTTTTTTTTTTTGTCTTTAATTTAATATCCTCTTATAAAAATTATGAAAATATAATATGTGAGATTCCACACTTTCCATTATTTTTAATCAAGATATTCAATCCATTCAAGATGCCCAAACAATTTAATTAAAGTTTTATTTAAAATAGAGTACGATATTTATTAAGAATTCAATTAATATTAGCCTTCGAAAGTTGTCAAACTGTATTTTTTTTATATATTGTATTGTTGGCCACACCCCCGCCCCTTAGCTATACTCCACGACCAACGACTCAAGCAACGGCTCCGCCACCTCCGCCGCCAACGACTCCTACGGCTCCACCACCATCCCGAAGAACTCAGGCTCAGCCCCAACCCCAAAGAACAAGGTAGCCCCTCCCATCTTTCCATCTTAGATCATCATCTGCACTTCATATGCCAGATCATCACTTCAGCTTTCGAGGGTTCAGCGGAATCACCATCATTTAAAAAAAAAATAAAATAAAAATTTATTCATAGACATCGTTTTAATTGTCTTATAATTGGATGCACCTGCTGCTAGGGACCAGATCTAAAGCATGCTTTTCTATTTTCTAATATTTTGCTTCACTAAATTCTTTTAATTTATTAAATAAATTCATTCATTACAAAAAAACAACAAAAATATTGGGGTAGAGGTGCTTCTACTAAGTCATGTATTGATACTGGTCTCTAGCAGCTCTTGTCCATGTCTTGGTTTAGGACCAAAACCCACACAAAATGAGCTTATGTCTCGTATTGCCAACAGTTCGACGCCCGCCGCTGCCGACCCCAGTCCTGCCCCAACCCCAAGCACCACCACTACTACTACAACGACTACTACCACCACCACATCAACAAGTTTCCCAAAAACTCCTAGAAGCCTAACCCAAGAAGCTATTAGTCCTATTGAGGTCGAGCCAAGAATTATTACGCACTCTCAAAACCCTTCGAGAGTTGGTCAAAATCAACGCATCACTCTCAGTGCTAGTCTTTCAATTCATGATTCAAATTCATCTAGAAAATCACCATCTCTACAAGATTCTGAAATTGTTACTGTTGATTCGTTTATTACTGAAGAAGGAAAAATAGCTAGACGCCGAGTTACAATCAAAAAACCTTCCACGATATACACATCCACAACGCCATTACCGCCTACAAAAAGACGAGGAGGATTAACATATAGAGATTCTTTGTCACGAGAAGAATCCTCTAGTTATGAAGATACCAGTAGCTATGAAGATTATGGATCTAGAGAGGAACCAATTTATAGTTCTACTGAGCGTACTATTCCAATTCGTATCCCAAATAAAGAAGCAAATAATATTGTAGACCAAGAATCAACGACTCTGAGAAGTCGTTATATTCGTCCAGTATTTGCTGATGTTGAAGATTTTGATGATGATACCAAAGATAACTTGAGACGATATCCCACTAATGGAGATCTTTCCGGAAATAATCGTGGAGTTCCTCAACGAATTACTCGTCCTCAAACAAGTGCAGAATCGTTTGTTGAAGACACTAGATCTCGAGCCTCTCTTTCTTCCAAAGAAAACGCCGAGATTAAATTAGCTCGACAGTCAAAACCACGAATTGAAAACGAATCAACTAAAACGCCACCCGCTCGAATTTTCCCACTAAAAGAAGAAAAAATTCAACCAAGATTTCCTAGTCGATCCAGTGCTGAAAGAATATCTAGTGCAGAAAGAGCAAGTATCGAGAGAACAAGCGCTGAAGTGGATGAATCGGAAGCTGAGAACAAGAGAATACGATCACGACAAAGAGCTCAGAATGAAAAGCTTTTTGTAACGTCTAGTCAAGAAGAAAAGGAAAACGTGCGAGCCACAGAATTTAATCAACCAATAAAAAATGAAGCGTTAGATTTCACTAAGAGTCCAATTAGAATAGCCAACCCGAGAACATCTGAAGAATATGTTCGAACGCCAGAACTTTCACAAGCCAGAAAAATTGACAATTCATTCGATAATAATAGATTCCAAAGTAGAAATAATGATGGTGCGATTTTCGAAAATAGAAGCAATGCACGAACAGAGGATAAAGGGCGTGAATTTAATAACCCTAGAAAAATTGAAGATACTTCTAAATTTTTGAGTAGATCAAATGATGTATCAAAAACTGATAGCAGACCTTTCAATTCCCGTGGAGAATCTTCTTATAAAGTTTCAACTACAGAAAAACCAGGAAGAGGATTCTTCATCCGTATTGATGAAGAACAACAACCAGAAAACGATTTGATTCAGAAAACAGAAGGCCGACCTAGACCTGTTGAATCCTATATCCCTCAAACACTTCCTTCAGGAACAACTCCACTTGCTCCAGCTACCACAACCACAACCACCACCACTACCACTTCACAACCACCTATCCTTATGCACAACGCGACGTCGGCGAAACACGACCGTGAATGTACCAACAACGATAGGCAATGCCGCGACAAATCCAATATTAGGTACGAATTTTCAAAAAAAAATTTTCGACTCACCTTTTATTTTCATCTATATAGCCAGAGAAATATCTTTCCGTTTCCAGCTACTTGGGATACTTTTGGGACTTTTAATTTGGTAATTGTCCATCATTTAATCGATTTCATTTTTGTTTAATATCATAAAAGAAAAATGTTATTTGATAATTTAATATTGTAACAGTTGACTGAGTTGCATACCGTTAGTTTCTAATTAATAAAACTACTCATTACACCAAAAGAATGATTTCTAGTAACAAATACTGTCAAAAACAAGATTATATTTAATATCGTATTTTATATTCTTGATAAAAATAATAGGATTATCTTTTACTAAAATGTAGTGATTAAAGCGACAGATTTTTTTGAACCCCAGAATATTCCAAAATGACATAAACAATTTGGTTGAAACATCCAAGACAAAATCTTACTGTCTCTCTATGATTATTATTCATACTTTATTAAATTTATTGGTTAAAGTGTTTTCTTCATTAAAATAGGATGAACAATTTCTAACAAACCCCTGTTTTTTTGGATCTTTTACTCAAATTTTTTTGGTAGGAAACAAAGTGAAATACCAAAACCTCTTATCTTAATCTCTACTGATGTTTATTTGGCAAAGAAAATAATAAAAATTACTTTTGCAAAGAACGAAATCAAATCATCTCTCTGGAATATAAAGAACTTTTGAAACTCTAGTTTCCTTTCCATAATCTTTTCTTACCTCCTGTTATCTGTTTTCCTGTTTTTGTTGTTTATTCCTGTTTTAATGTTATCTGTTCTTTCATTCTTTTTCTTCACAATATCGGTTTAATAGAACTTGTCGTACTCTTTAGTTTCCTCTTCATCTTTCCTTATCTTCTGTTCTCTGTTTTTATGTTTTAATGTAATCCTTTCAACTTTTCTGACAATTTCGGTTTAATAGAACTTCTTGTACTCTAGTTTCTGTCTGTTGTTCTCTCTTATGCTCAGCCAGATTTCTTTTTTCCTGATGATTTCGATTAAACCATAAATTATCAATTCCTTAGCTGTTCCCTCACTATTGTCCTTTGTTTTTGTTATATTCTTTTCATCCAGATTCCTAAAGAATTGATCTCAATTCTACAATATTTTTCTTTCTCTGATGATTTCCTTTAAAAGAATTTCTGGAACTTTTCCCGTTTGTTTCCTTATAACTCACCTTTGTTATGATCTTTTTATCAAATAACATTTTTAATTTTGTTATTAAAAGAAAATAATTCGATTAATTTGTTTGTATACTTATCATCTCTGTGCAATTACCAACCTATAATTTTTCTAACCAGAATTAATCAACCGATCAACTTTAGCCTTTAGCCTATCTACTCATTGGCGAAAAGCATGGCGACGGAACTCCGAAAGTCGCGCGACTCTTGACCAACTATTTTTTTTTTTTATTGGGCAAATCCCATATCAATATCTACTCAGCGCTCATCAACGGTGAGGTGAACCGTTGAATTCATCTACCATTAAAAGAAGACCTACTGACAGACAAACAAATCGACCTCATTTCATCCACATACACATATATACACACTACACCATAAACACTAAATCCATATTTCTTGCCATTCTGTGCATTGAATTATTTTTATTTTTTCAGTTGCCTGCACTTTTTTACTCGCTTCATTTTTTTTTTTTAAATCACGCACTTCATATATTATATGAAATATGTTAAATATATATCTATATATACACATTTTTTTTGGGTATTTTTATGCATGTGTTTTTTGATGACTAAACAAAACGAATGTTGGAGCGACTCGGAGGCACGTTGTTGTTGTTGTTTGCAACCTTGCATTGCACACTAATTTTTTCCGTTTGCATGTATGCAGCAACAAAAGCTTGCATCCATTTTTTTTTATTATCGAATCGCTTCGACTAAATGTTCAATTTCTCTGGAATGCAAGTTTCGTTTTACAATAATATAATTTTAAAATAATAAACAAGCTTGCTCTTTAAAAAACAAAACGAAACTTGGTGTTAAAAGCACGTTGTATAAATATGTACTTGTACATATTTAAATTACTCCTTCTTTTTAATATAAATTATTTTTTTTAACATATGTTTGTGTGTGTGTGTGTGTGTTTTTGGGTGTGTTTGTCCTCTTCAGACAACCGGTGTCTAATTCTCGTACTCGTGGTTCTGCTTCTTATACAACCTCAAGTGGTTTGGAAGCACCATTACCTTCTCAGCAAACAATCAACCGAGGCACTCCAGCTTCAGTTCGGTAAGTTCAAAGACCCTTTCTAAATTGGAAAAAAAAAAGACTTCAAGATTACCTTTGCTATTTCAGTTCAAGGCCAACATTGAAACCCTCAACAGCAATTGTTAGTAAAGCACAAGAGTTTATTGATATTTACCGATACCCGGCACACCGACCAGATCCTGTTTACCCTACACCACAACCCGATAAAACTGCCGCTAAATGTCGTAAAGATGTTTGCCTCCTTCCTGATTGTTATTGTGGTGGAAAGGATGTTCCTGGTAAGTCTACATAATACGTATTTAGAAGTATTTTAGTTGTTGGAGGATAGTTAAACAAAAAAAAAAAATATCAATGAATTAGTTTTGTTAACTAATATTTCCTACTATTACTAATAAAAGCCTAGATTTGTTGCTGTAGACTAGAATTTTTTTCAGCTTTTTTTAGGATGGTTTTAACTCCATGCCCTAACCCAAACTGATGTGTTGGTTATTTCCCTAAAAAAAAAAAAAAAAAGAATATCTTTGTCTAAAGAATAGAAAGAATTTTGATCTAAGAATTATTTAAAATTCTAAAAAAAAAAAACGAAAAAAAAGGTAGTGATTAGATAAGGAAAATTTAATAGAACAAGAATCCTTTTTGGGCTCATTTAGCCAAATGTAAATTTCTTTTTTATAGTGTTCTCTATACCTAATAAACAAGAAATTATAGGTAGGGCATGCTGAGTACAAATCGACAGATCCGTGGTTCGACTCCCGGCGACATCCATATTTTTTTTTTTAGTAAATATTAATTATATATAACCTTTAATATCTGCCATCAATATGGTTGTCCTGGAATACCCCATGTCCATTTGCATGGAATGACCCCTCGTTCTGCTGGTACAGGGAATCTTGACGTAGAACAGACACCGCAGTTGGTACTTCTAACATTCGACGATGCCATCAACGACTTGAATAAAGAATTATACTCGGATCTTTTTGAAAAAGGAAGACGTAATCCAAATGGTTGTCCATTAACAGCAACCTTCTACGTGTCCCATGAATGGACAGACTACAGCCAAGTGCAGAATTTGTACGCGGATGGTCATGAAATGGCCTCACATTCTGTGTCGTAAGTGACCGTAGGGTGGTCAAAAAAAAAACACGGGTCTCTCTTTATTTTTACTAACTTGTGCAGGCTAGCTTCTCTAACACATCTTTTTTTCTTACTTGGCTTTCTTCATCTTCTTCTTCTTCATCATATTCCCGATTCCATTCCTTTTATTCCATTAAAACCAACAGGTGACTACAACCCCGAGGAAATTCCCCAATTGGTTCTGCTCACCTTTGACGATTCTGTCAACGATCTGAATAAGGGTCTTTATTCTGACCTCTTCGAGAAAGGAAGACGCAATCCTAATGGTTGTCCTATTTCCGCTACGTTCTACGTGTCCCATGAATGGACTGACTACAGCCAGGTGCAGAATCTCTATGCCGATGGTCATGAAATGGCCTCCCACTCTGTATCGTAAGTGTTTTAATCCCCCAAGTGAGAACTTCCTTCAGCATCCCAACCGACACTCTAGCAAAGTTTTATTTTTTGCCTTATTTTCAATCAGCTTTTCATTTTCATTCATATTTCATCTTTTAAAAGGGATCAATTTCTTCTCTTCCTTGATCAATTACAATATGTTTGAATGGAAATATGGAAGGAGTTAGTCATGGCTAAAATGCCATTCCAAAGATGAATTGTAGAAGAATAAATTCGAAATTATTAAAGCGAATTTTCGGAATTTTGTTTATGATAGGGTTTTGGGTAATTTCTTTGCGTTCAATTTGACAATAAAATCTGTTAGGATAAGAGTATTTCACTGAACTACTACTCTCTAACCAAAAATGTTTTCTGGATACTCTCTTAGAATCTGCCAAATTTGGGGTTTTTGTAACTTGAACAACTTCTTTGTTAGTAAATAATTAATAAAATTTGGTCTAGTACACAAGGGAATTGAATCGTTTATTTCAGAAACCACCTAAGCGACAAAATTTCAAATCATGTGTTTTTGGTGCTACTGTACAATTTAAAGGTAAATACATCTTTTAGATTATCCCAATAGCATGTTTTTGATTTGATAAAAAAATATTTGAAGGAGACTAGACCTATACTTAAGCTGCAAAACAGTTTTCTTTAGTTTTCCGAAAGTTGAAAAAAGCGCACTTAGGTGGTTTCTGAAATAAACGATTCAATTGAGGAAAGAGGAAAAACTATAAACTTCGTAAATGTAATACAATTTTGTTATTTCTTCCCCTGTTATAGACAAATTTTCATTCCATAAATAAACACTTGACACTTCTTCATATATGTACTTACAATAAAAACATAAATTTCATTCTACATTTTATTAAAACTACAACGCACTTTTATTATACTTCAAGCACACTCTCTTGACTCAAAGCTTCTTAGCTTTTTATTACACTAATCTCTTATTTATTTAAAAAACAAAAATATTTATATATTTTTTTTCTTTTCCAAATAGGCATAGTTTTGGTGAACAATTTTCACAAAAGAAATGGAATCGTGAAATTGGCGGGCAGAGAGAAATTCTTTCCGCTTATGGTGGCGTCAAACTTGAAGATGTCCGAGGAATGCGCGCTCCATTCTTGGCGGTAAATAAATCTTTCTATTCCTTAGGTTCTAGTTAAAAAAACACCGTTGCAATTATTTATTAAAAATTTAGCACTTAAACACTTCTGAGGAGTGTCGACGTTTGTCTTTTATTAAAAGATTTATTTATCTATTTTTTTATAATTTCAGGTGGGCGGCAATAAAATGTTTAAGATGTTATACGATTCCAACTTTACTTATGATTCCTCGATGCCCGTTTATGAGAATCGTCCACCCAGTTGGCCATATACCCTCGATTATAAACTCTTCCATGATTGTATGATCCCGCCATGCCCGACAAGATCGTATCCTGGTGTTTGGGAGGTGCCTATGGTTATGTGGCAAGATTTGAACGGAGGTAGATGCTCTATGGGAGATGCTTGTAGCAATCCACCAACGTCCGATGGCGTTTACAAAATGTTGGTTAAGAACTTTGAACGACATTATACTACAAACAGGTGAGGAGAACCTTGCTTGATTTATGTTCCCTACTAAAAAAAGAACCTTATATCTTTTGAAACTTCCTTTTGAAGATATATTCTTATATATAGATTAAAAACTCGTACAATCCAGTTATTTTCAAAAAGAACCTTTTTATTTTGAGCAACTAGTACCCGTATTCATAGTCATTGCTTGAGGAACAAGGAATCCTTATGCCTATATAAATGTATAGATATAAGGATTCCTTCTTCCTCAAGCAACCACTATGAATACGGATATAATTCTTAGTGTTAAGTATAAGAAGCAGTTACTTTAAATTTGAGGTTCAACCATTTCCGATTTACAAGTTTTTGACCTAAAGTTTAATATATTCATTCGTTTTTGGATAGTTTCTAATTTAGTTTTTAGTGATAAAATAGTTTTTGAAAAATAGTATCTAGTTATACATTTCCGGAGTTCTTTTTCATTTGAGAAACTACAGTAGTTACTGTCAATGAAAGAAGATAGTCATATATTTTTAATTTCTTTTTAATTTATAATGATAAATTTCCTTGGACTATTAGGGAACTATTATAGAAGCCACAATAGTTCCTATTCATTTGGGAAACTAGTTCCTGTCAATAAAAGAAGGCAGTCATAGGTTCCTTTCTGATATCTAATGATAAATTTCCTTTTAATCTAGTATCTCGCTAGTAGTATAGTCGCTCAGGGCCCACATCTTGTGGGAACGTGGATGGCGAGCTGGGACAGGCAGTCCTTCAGTTCTTTGTATGTCTGTCTCTACCTTCCTTTTTTCAACAGGCGTCAGGCCATGCGACGGGCCGGCCTGTCATATTTCTTCCGGTCGCAAAAACGCATGATAGGGTTGGAGGGAAAAGAGTGAGGTCCGCCGACCGGGAATGGGACGAGGACCGAATAATCTAGAAGTATCTAGTTCCTAATAACAAAAGGGCACTCTTTTTATGTTCCTTTTGTTTTAAGAAACTAGTTATTTGTTTTAAATTCCAGGATCCAGTTCCTTATTCTAAGGTTCTAACATATGTTTGTCCTTTTTTTAGAGCTCCATTCGGATTGTTCTACCATGCTGCCTGGTTCACCCAACCACACCATAAAGAAGGCTTTATCGCATTCTTGGACACTATTGTTGGCATGAAAGATGTCTGGCTGGTGACAAACTGGCAAGCTCTTCAATGGATCAGAGATCCTACACCCAATGATCGACTCGCCAACTTCCAGCCCTTCCAATGCAATTATCCAGTAAGTGGAACAAGTTCTTTCATCTGTTGCGTCATCTAAACTTATAATTCAGAGAACAGATCCCTTAATTCCACCAGTTCCTTCAGAATATTTTTTATGAAGATGCGATTATCTTTGGCACAGAACTCACCTACTATGCTTTACTTTTTAGGATCGACCTAAACGATGCAATAATCCAAAAGTATGCAATCTTTGGCACAAGAGTGGCGTCCGATACATGAGAACATGTCAGCCATGTCCTGATATCTACCCATGGACAGGCAAGACAGGAGTACGAAATTCTAGAGTAGACAACGATATTGAAGAGAGTTCGTAAAATCTTTCACAAACACACACTCACAGAAAATGTGTGATCGTCGACTATTATTTATACGGAAATTGAAAATATTAAAAAAAAAAAAAAAAATGCAAATTGATAAATGGTAAGCGCAAAAAAAAGAATCTTCCTAAAAATTTAACAATCAAGCTTACTGACGAATATTTTATTTTTTGATAAATATATTAACGCAATTTTATGAATGAAAATATTTTTTTTTTTAATTCTATTGTAATATTATTTTTTTTCTTTTTGATTCTATAAATAAAAAAAAAAAAATATTTTCATTTAAAATGACGTTCTAACATAAGTATTTTATTTAGTAGAAATATTTTTTTCTTTAGTTTTAAGGAGTTAAAAGTTATTTATTTTGCTAAGAGATGGCGTTACGATCGTAACCAATCACAAAGCTTGTTTACTATTTGCATCTCTCATTGGACTATTTTTCCCGCCATTTTTTTAACACTTATCATTATTATTTGATAAATATTAAATTTTTTTTATTTTTTTCATTTTTAGAGTTTAAAATTTTCTTAATATAAATTTTTTCAAGATTCTATAAATCTAAATAAAAAAAAAATAAATTTAGAGGTAGCTTTCTACTAATTCCTTAATCAGGAAGTAAAATAAAAAATTATCTATGTTTATGACTGTATACAGGAAATGGAAGATAATTATTGTTTTTGGTCAACGTTTCCAATGATAATAAAGAGAGGACAGATAAAAAAAAGAGTTAAAAAAAATAAGAATTCAATTAATATAACAAAACTTAAAATTAAATATACAAATTAAACACTAGGTTATTTGTTTCAAAGGTTTTATTTATTAAAAATTCACATTTGATACTTATTTCGACTTGTCATCAGAATCATCATCAGAGTCACTTCTGATGATGACAAGTATTTGTCGAAATACGTATAAAATTAATTAATAAAACCTTTGAAACAAATAATCTAGGGTTTAATGTGTGTATATTTAATTTTAATTTACAAAAACGGTCGAAAGTTTAACAAAACTTGTACGCAACTTGTGGCAAGCCTAAATCCGCCACTATTACTAAGTACTACTGTTTATTTATTTTTTATTTTCATATATTAATTGAGAAAAGATCGTCCGTAATGTCGAAACGTCATTTTTAATTTCCTTATTATTAAAATGAAAAAATTTTTCTACTAAATAAATTATTGAGAAACAAAAAAAGAAAATCTTTCGCCGGAAAAATATTTAACAGTGTTTTTTTTTCTGGTTCTGATGTCTTCTTCAGGAGTTTTTTATTTTTTTCGACTTGCGTAATTTTTTTTTTTTTTAACTTTTATTTATTATTATTTTATTTTTTATCCAATTTTTTGGGTCTTTTATTCGGCAATGTTGGTATTAAAATGGATTTTATTATTTTTATAGAACACTTGAAGAAGATCTCGAACCGAAACGTTGTTATGTATCGAAATCCTTGCGAAAGACAAATTGATATTACTATACGATATATATATTTATTTAAAAATATTTCTATTTTTTTTTTTGTTTGTTTTTAATTTATTGCGCATTATGATAAATTAAAAACGAAATTTTTTTTAGATCTTAGCCATAATTATTAAAAAAAAATTTTTTTATTGTTTTATTATAATAAGTTCGTGTGAATTTCTTTTTTTTTTCTTTCTTCAATTGAATTATTTTTCTAATCATTTAAATACAGAAAGAGAGAGAGAGAGACAAGAAGATGGGTATCCTATATAAAAAGTTGCTTAAATGAATTGATATCATATTTCTTTTATTATTTATTAATATATTATAATATTTCTCAATAATAAATAGATTTAAATTAATTAATTAAAGGTTCTATATAGTTTTTATAAGTAAAAACAAATTTTATTTGAGGTTAAATTTAATTCCAAGAGATCTAGAATATAGCCATTTTGAAAACCAAGTTATCTTTTTTTTTTTGTTTTCAAAATTTCTTTAATTTAAAATAAACATAAACGGTATCTATCTATACTGATCATTATTTAGAATAGACATATAAAAATCTTGATGACAAAATAATTCAAATTTATTCTAAAAGCGTGTAGAGAATCAATTTAATTCGCCATTTTTTACTTTTTTATAATCATGTTGATCACTTCACTAGCTCTTTATTAAAAATTGTAATTATTTAGTTATTAGTATTCAATTGATTGATAGAAAATTTCTTATTATTGTTATAATTTATTAATGCCTTTAATTTTAATTAATTAATTAAATGAAATCATAATTTTTGAGGTTAAAATTAATTCCAAGAGATCTAGAATATATATATACATATATGTCCATCTTGAAAATCAAACTATTAATATATTTTTTTCTCTCACTCTTAATAGTTATCATTTTTCATATTATTATCTTATTAATTATAAAATAAGTAACACAATTATTTAAATGAAATCTATGTATTTTAAAAATGAAATATTTTTTTTGAGGTTAAAATTAAATTGAAAACATATAGATCTACAGTATAAAGTGGCTGTATATCAAAGTGATGTCAATGGTGGTCAGAAGCCATATATGTTCCAATGTTATATGGATATTATACGACCCAGACAGCTTGGAATATTGCATTAGTATTGCAGCAATATTGCCAATAATGAATATTGAAACAATGTTGCTGCGATATCCCCCTGTAAGTTTAGCTTTGAATATTGCCGTTGCAATATTGTCAATATTTTGAAAGATTGGCAATATTGCTGCAATATTTATGTAATATTGACAATATATGCAATATTCCAAGCTGTCTGGGGTGAATAGTATGAAATTTTTATTTTACTTATATATAAATTAAAATTAATATATTAAATTAAAGTAAAATAAAATTATTAACAAATAAATAAAAATAACCTATAATGGAACAAATATGGCGGCTGACCACCATTGCCATCATTCTATTATACAGGCACTCTAATACAGTGTAGCCAACTTTGAAGACAATTTTATTTTTTTTTTTTAAATATAAATATTTGACATGACGTCAATTGTTCTTTTAAATACTATGAGTAGTTAAGAAGTTTTAGTAAACGACTTCATATGCGATACTCTATCTCTCTCTCTCTCTCTCACTTTAATATTAATATAAAAAATTCTTTCTTTTTTTTTCAAATAGAAATATAATCAAAAATAGATTTTTATGATAGAGATTTTGTAAAATTACTTTTTTTTTACAAGTTCTTCAGCTATGATAGGAGCATATTCTTTATTTTATAAGACTATAAGACACACGCTGATAATTTTTTCTTTTTTTAACAAGTAGGTGATTCACAATTTAATCTAAAAATGATTTTTAGTTTGTGAGTTATTTACAACAACAAAAAAAAAAAAAAAATGTAAAAATATCAGAAAAATTTCACTATATTATTTTTTGAAGGTCTTTCTCGGCATCTAAGGCCATTTAAACATATACTTCATTAATTCGTGATTATAATAATTTTTCTTGAGTCAAGTCTTTCTTTTAATGTCTTTTTTTAAATGAGAAATTTATTTTTTTTACTTGCCATTCTTTTACGTAATTGGAATGTCAACTGAGTAGTCAACACAAATGACTTATTCATGAATATATATATATATATTTTCTAGAGATAATCAAACAGGTGATTCAGAATTTAATTCTCTGTACTTTTTTTTCGAATAAAGACCATTTTAATAGTAGACAATAATAATTTTGTAGCTATTTACAATAAAAATAAAAATAATTTTCATTCTTTCACCTTCTTTACTTTTTCCACGAACCAATTAGCTGTGTGTCTTATAATCCTATAAAATACTTTATTTTTTTCTTCTATAGAGGCGAACTTTATTAAGGGTGGAGGGGGAGATTTCTAGTTCCCCCTCCACCCATCCCTTGAGTTGTATATAAATTTCGTAGACTTGTTTTTTCCTGCTTATTATTCACTAAATCAATGCTCTCTCTCTTTCTTTTTTTTTTTTTCTAGCGCGCCTATTTTTTTATATATATATTTTTATTTTAATTTAATAATTTAAAAATTTAGTTTGTAATCAGTGCCAGTTCAATACAAAATTTGTTTTTTTGAATCGTCTGCTAGCTAACTCACTAATTTAATTATTTTTTGTTAAAAACAATATCGTTATATATTAAATAGGGTCTATATAGGTGGAGTAAAAAAAAAAAACTTTTGGCAGCCGAATTTGTTTTATTAAAACTCTTGTCTAGGCCATCATCAGATAATAAATGGGAATACGATTTCACGCCTTCTGCGAATTATGAAACACGGAGCGCGAATGAATTATAGTTATAAAAGTTTTAACGGTAATTTGCCTGCACCATTTGTTTTCAAATAGCCTCATTTTTTCTCTGAAGATGGCCTAGACAAGGGGCCGAAACGTCAGCCTCTGGTTAAGGCTTTAATAAACGCCGAAAGTTTTTTTTTTTTGACTCCGCCTATATTAAAGAAAATAAAAATTAAATTTATAAATTATACACTAAGTTATGTTTCAAAATATCAATATTTAATTATTCATTAGCAAGTGATTTTACAACAGTAACATTGATATTTATTATTTCACTAATAAAAAAAATTGAAACATATTACCCCAGATAGCTTGGAATATTCCAGAAATATTGCCAATCTTGCTCAATATTGCAGTTCAAACAGCAACATTGCCAAAATTTTGCAAGATTTGCAATATTTTGCAATATTTTTTTTCAAGATTTGCAATATTTTGCAATATTTTTTTAAAGATTTGCAATATTTTTTTAAGATTTGCAATATTTTTTTTAAAGATTTGCAATATTTTGCAATATTTTTTTTAAAGATTTGCAATATTTTGCAAGATTTGCAATATTCCTGCAATATACAGTATATATTGGAAATTTATGCAAGATTCGCGATATTTCTGCAATATTATTGCAATATTCCAAGATGTCTTGGACTTAGTATTATTTCCGTTTCAAAATATATTATTTAATACAAAGTTCCAAATCTAAATTTATAATAATTGGCTCGTTTTGAAAAATTTTGTAAATTAAAATATATAAATAAAAAACACTCGGCTATTTGTTTCAAATTATTCAACAAAAATCTTTTTTTTTTTAAATAAATAAATTGTCAAGCCTTTGTATAAGGAATTATACTATATTAGTTTTAACGGTAACTTGCCTGCACAAGTTATTTCAAATAACCGAGTATTTTTTATTATTTATTTAATATATTTTAATCGAAATTACAATATTAATTTTATTTAAAAAAAATGTATGATAGACATGTGTAAAAAATTTTATCTATTTTTGTAAATTAATTAGATACTAAAACGAAATTCCATAGGTGAGTTTTATGTGCAATATTTAATAAAAATGGTGGTCAATGGTGGAAAACAAAAATATTTTTTTATAATAAATAAATTGACCAGCCTGTGTATTAGGGGTGAGCGTGAATGAATTATAGCTATATTAGTGTTAACGGTAACTTGTCTGCACCATGGTGGATGCCGCCCTCAAGCATTTCCTCCATTTCTAACTAATATACTATAGATATTTATTTTTTGACGATTAGTATAGACCAGCACTTATTTATATTGATATAATTTGACTGATTATAAGAGCAGGCACTGTATATATGTAGAATTAAAGACAATGAATGAATGATGTGAATGTTTCTGTTTGTTTGTGCAAGTGTAATTAAATTCTCTCTTCTCTATCTGGCTCATTAATTGATGAAGTGGCTGAACGAATTTTTTTTTTTTTTTATTTATTGACAAATATTTGTATTCCGTGAACCAGTGATATTAATGTTTCTATGCCCGTTTAAAAATTAGATAAAGAAAATAAATAAATAAATTGAAATAATATTTCTTTATTGAATTGTAATACCTTTCCTAAAAAAAAAAACACAATAAAAACCTCTAAGGTTTGTTTGTAATTTGCAAAATAATAACCTTACCTAACCTAACCTTCAGTTGTCATTTTTGTCTTGGGATTGTTTTGAATATTTTTATAACGTTGATCTTTAAATAAATAAAAATAATAATATTAATAAAGAAAAATTAATCAAAAAATATAAAATTTACATATCTTTTTTTTATTGCCGATATTATTTTAATCGAATTGGATTGATAGAAAATGGCGACCAAAGGTGGTCATCTACTAAAGCTTTGGCGCTGAGATCGTCCTGCATAATTCACACCACACTGTTAAAAATTTTCAAGAAAACTTCCTATACAAGTATAGGAACTCTGTTTCATAAACTGTTTATGAATATATATGAGAAAGTTCAATTTGTTGCCAACCTAACAAATTTCTTGTATATTTTAAAATTAATTATTTTTGGTAAAAATTGTTTTAAATTTTAATTTTAATTTTTATAGCTATTTAGTTGAATTACTTTATAATAATTATTTAATTAGTATGATTTTAATATACTTCATAAATATTTAAATAGTTTAGAGCGCGAATTTCAAACCAGAATTTAATAAATTTAGATTTGTGAAATAAATTTTATACAAATTTCCTTAAAATAATTATAAAATAATATTAATAAAAATTCCTTGAGGTAGTCGAGTTATTTGAGAACGTTTAGACCAGTGATTCTCAACTTGTCGCGGTACACTTTTAACGATTTCAAAATTTGGCGGCACACAAAGAAAAAGATAAGTTTAAAAGTTGGTAATTTGTTCATAAACTTTTATATTAATTTTATTTCATATCCTGGGTATATTAAAATTAAACCACCGAAAGTATATGAAAAATGATTGAAAATTCATATTTTTTTTTTTACAGTGCAGCTTGGGTCAAATTATGCAGCAAAATCTACTTTTAATATAAAAATAAGTTTAAAATAGTTATTACTCATCTCCAAGAACAAATTTAATTAAAATACTAAGTTCGAAACTCATTTCATTTTTTAACGAATCTATTTATATTATTCACTAATTATGTCCATCTATCCGTCTGTCACGCTCTATTTAGGCAATTTCCCGTTAGAATTTCGAAACCAAATTTTGTATTCTTAAAGAGGACCTTTTAGAGATTACAGGAAAATTATTTTCATCCCGAAATTCCTATAACTTTCTGAGTTATTAATTCCTAAAGTTACGATTTCTCCCATAGGAAATATATTGAGATTTATCTATTCTTTGCATTTGTGTATTCTATGAACGTAAACAAATCCACAAGCAGGCACTGAATTGTAATATAGTAATGATGAGTGAACATAGCAACAAGTGTGATATTAAACTTGTTAATTAATATTAAAATATTTTAATATCACACTTGAACTGGAAGTCATGCTAACCGACGAATATTCACACCTATTTTATATCAGGAATTGCCAAGAGCCGCTCTAAGCTCGAGGCAAACATTGCACATGTCCTGATGAAGACCGAAACGTCGACATTTGTAATAAATAAAGCGAAAAAAAAATATTTTTTTTCTTTATTTGCTTTCGGCTGTCTTATTTCTAATGCCAAATGCAAGACGAATTAACAAATCTTTGTTCCGAGGAAGACCGCGATTGACGGCCGAAAAGTCATCAAAAATTTAAGTAATTTTTTTTTCTTTCCTCCTCGTTGGAGAAATAAACACCGTTTCAAGTAAAGAAAAAAAAAAACCCTTTAAACCAAAATTTTTGAAAAAAAAATTTTTTGAAAAAAGAAAGGGGGGGAAAAAAAAAAAAGGGGGGGGGGGGAAAAAATAGGGAAAAAAAAAAAAAAAATATTTTACGGGGGGGGAAAAATAAACCCGCAAAAAAAAAAAATGCGGCGGGGGAAAAAATTTTTTAACTTTTAAAAAAAGGTTTTTTTTATTATGAGGTGGAAAAAAAATCCATAAGTAGCCAGTTTAAGTCTACAGTCATTTTTTCTACATTTTATTCTTAAAATTTTATTTTTTCTGATTTTTTGAGGAAATCTTCATTATTTTTTTTTCAAGTGAAACTTTTATTTGATCCTCTTAAATTTTTTCGCTCTTTTATCTAGCATGTCGCGTTACAAGCCATGACGTCACAAGCAGTGACGACGAAAATAGGAAAGTTGAAATTTAATATATATGACGAATTATAAATAAACTAGCCGCGCCGCCCGCCTTCGACGGGCTTCGCGTCTAGCCGGGGGCTACGCCCCCCTGGACCCCCCACCAGCTGGCTTCGGGCCCGCCTCGGCGGACCCTCGCCTTAATGAGAAACTGCGTGGTGCCTAGACAGGGGGCTACGCCCCCTGGACCCCCCTCCAGCTGGCTCGGGCCCGCCTGCGGCGGCCTTTCTTAATTATGAAAAGAAAATTATTATTACTACGTATTCCAATCCAGTGCCTGCTTGAGGGATTTGTTTACATTCATGGAATACACAAATGAAAAGAATACAAAAATATTCCTCTGTACATTTCCTATGGGAGAAATCGTAACTTTAGGAATTAATAACTCAAAAAGTTATAGGAATTTTGGGACCCGAGTATTTTTCCGGGACTCTCCATAACCTCCTCTATAAGACTGCAAAATTTCGTTTCAAAATTCCAGCGGGAAGTTGGTCAAACAGAGCGTGACAGACAGACGGACAGACAGAGGGACGACGGACAGACGAAACCCTATTATATATATAATAATTGTGAGATTTAATTATTCAATTTTTAAATTGATAAAATATAATTTTTAAAATTAAAAAATGATTCAAATCTTCAATTACTAAATAAATATTGTTCTCAGTCTTTAACATACCATCAAGAGAAAAGATATTGGACAACCTCCAATATCTTTTCTCTTGATGGTACGTCCATTTTTTTTTATTCCACGAATTTCTCAATATCTCTAACCGCAAGTGATAATTTGTCTTATTTCCCGCCATAGAAAAATCAATAGTTGTATTAGTTGATCAGTTGGCCACTAGATGTCAGCGTCTGTGTGCTCATTTTGTGAAGAAGGGGGCTGTCAAAAGAGAATTGAACAAGCAATGAAGGGGGAGGGGAGGGAGGGGAGGGGGAATTGACGCACGCGCGTGCATAGATGCAGAAGGCATGCGGATTTCATGCAGAGGTCTACGGGCTATTAGAGAGCCTAGACTAAAAACGTTTTATTTTATTTCTGTTTTTTGTTTTTTTCTCTCAGTGATATATAAAAAGTGTCATCTTCACTTAGAAGAAATACAATTTCAACAACACAAGGTAACTAATATGACATCCAAAAAAAAAATCTAATTATTATAACCTTGAAATTCGTTTGTCAAAGAATACAAAATTAATATTTATTTTATTTTTTGTGATTATTAAAAGTGATTTGCTCGGCTTCTCGGGGAAATTAATATCAAGGCCGGCGGAAAAAAATCTATTTTTCTATCAATATAAAAATCTGGTATGACTGGTCGCACCAGATTTTTTTGTGTCACAATATATTTAGTTTCAGACAGAATTCAAGATGTAAAATTTATAAGTATGGGAAAATATTTATATTTTGTTACCATGGCAACCATTTCTCCTATCTTTTCTATGGAGTACAAGAGTAAAGTGGTCTTCAGAAGATTTCAATAGCAAAATGAGAATATACATTTTAAAAAGCATCTAAAAAAAATAATTGATTTTTGAATTTTAATCAAAATCCTTGGAACGAATTTTGAGAAAATCGAAAAAAAACTGAAAAAGTACATCAGTAAAGTACTAGTACTGTTAAGCCGATTTTGTTCAAAAGCTTCGTGTCAAGTCTCAGTAGGGTGCCTAACTTAAATATAAAATTTCAATTTCCTAGCTCAATTCTTTCATGCTTAAAATTGAACACACAGACAGACATAATACACCGTGTATCACGTATCCGTGTATATGGGTCATTCTACAAAAATGGGTTAACTTTGGGGTCGAATTTGAAATGTACAATTTGTATCTTTGATTTTAATTGTTTGTAATGACTTTGATAGACAATAAGTTGATTTTAGCCCTCGGGGCTTGGTGTAGGGGTTAGCATGCTAACCTCGTATACCACAAGTCGCGGGTTCGGACCCCAGGCAGTCCGATTATATTATTTAAGCCATTTGGATACCAGATGGTTGAAAAACTTCCAAGGGACTGACGTTTTTGTAATAAAACACAAAAAATCTGCTAATTGATATGGAATACAGTCAAATACCCTAACTTGGGACAGTTTGATGTTTAGCATGATACCACCAGCAAACTTAAAAAATTTTATTTATTTTTATAACATCACTAGCCGCGCCGCCCCCCTCGACCGCCCTCTAGCTGGTTAGAGCCCGCCTGGGGCGGACTATCGCCTTTTCTTCTTTTTTACTTTCTCGTACCTCTATATATATGTTAATATATAGAGAGAGAAAGTATTGGTTTCATGTCAAAAATTCGATGTCGAGATTTTGATGGATCTTCACGTTTTGAGGTCCCCTGAATCCAAAAAAGTGGTTTTCGCGACATGGTCTGTCTGTCTGTCTGTGTGTCTGTGTGTGTGTCTGTGAACAAAATATCTCAAGAACAAAAAGAGCTAGGAAGTTGAAATTTTATATTTAAGTTAGGCACCCCCCATGGGACGTGACACGAAGCTTTTGAACAAAATCAGCCAAAGAGTACTAGTACTCTACTGATGCACTTTTTCAGTTTTTTTTCGATTTTCTCAAAATTTGCTCCAACGATTTTTTTTTAAAATTCAAAAATCAATTATTTTTTAGATTCTCTATAAAATGTATATTCTCATTTTGTGATTGAAATCTTTTTGAAGACCACTTTACTCTTGTTCTTCATAGGAAAGATAGGAATTTCTCCTATGGTTGCTATGGTAACAAAATATAAATATTTTGCCATACTTATAAATTTTACATCTTGAAAATCGAATGTACCGTACTGTCGGAAACTAAATACATGTCGACACCAAAAAATCTGGTGAGACAAGCACAGTACACAACTTTCGATTACCGAAGGTAAGAGAAAGTTGTGTGCTGTGCGCCAGTCACACCAGATTTTTTTTATTTAATTACCCCTTTTTCGGCTGCAGAGGCCATTAGGGTTTTAATTTTACATATTATTAAATTTATAATACCGATGGCTACCGGGGGACGTTCAACACGCTGATTTCAGGGGGTCACCAATCCCATATTTCGCCGCGCTTGGCATTGCTTAACAGCAACGATTGTGGCGACTGTTGCTCTACTCCGTTGCCAGCCTTTTCTTCTTAATTATGAAAAAGAAATTATTATTATTCCATTTTAATTCAGCGCCTGTTTGAGGATTTGTTTACATTCATGGAATATACAAATGAAAAGAATACATAAATATTTCTCTATACATTTCCTATGGGAGAAATCGTAACTTTAAGAATTAATAACTCAAAAAGTTATAGGAATTTCGGGGAGAAAATAATATTTCTGTAATCCCTAGAAGGTCCTCTTTATGCAATAAAATTTCTTTTCAAAATTCCAACGGTATTTTTCTGGACAAAGTTTGTATTTTTACTTTCTCTTACCTCTATATATATGTTAATATATAGAGAGAGAAAGTATTGGATTCATGTCAAAAATTCGATGTCGAGATTTTGATGGATATACACGTTTTGAGGTCCCCTGAATCCAAACAAGTGGTTTTTGCGACATGGTCTGTCAGTCGGTGTGTCTGTGTGTGTGTCTGGGTTCACTTTAAAGCATGAAGGAATTGAGCTATGAGGCTGAAATTTTATATATAATTTAAAAAAACCCCCATGGAGCGTGAAAATAAGCTTTTAAACAAAATCGGCCAAAGAGTACTAGTACTTTACTAATGCACTTTTTCAGTTTTTTTTTTTTTTGATTTTTTCAAAATCCGCTCCAACGATTTTTTTTTTTATTCATAAGATCAATTATTTTTTTAGATGCTCTTTAAAATGTATATTCTCATTTTGTCATTGAAATCTTCTGAAGCACCACTTTACTCTTGTACTTCATAGGGAAGATAGGAGAAATGGTTGCCATGGTAACAAAATATAAATATTTTCCCATACTTATAAATTTTACATCTTGAATTCAATTGTACCCTACTGTCGGGAACTAAATACATGTCGACACAAAAATCTGGTGTGACAAGCACAGAACACAACTTTCGATTACCGAAGGTAAGAGAAAGTTGTGTGCTGTTCGACCAGTCACACCAAATTTTTTATTAAGGCTTTCCAATGGGCAAAATTCTGGAACATCCCCCCATGTGAATTTTTGTGAACCCGTCCTTGATAAGAGAGCAAAAGTTCACTTCAAAATTCAAAACGGGAAGTTGTTTAAATAGACACTCCTCTATGACACGTGTATATATCAATATATAGATTTTTGTTCCCTCAACTTGCCGGATATTGATTAATTCAATATTGAAGTGAAACTTCTTTACAAAGAGCAAGTTTTTGTCTTCGACATCTTAGACTTAATGACGATATTAGGGTCCAGGTGATTTAAATAAATTCATCTGGAGACTGTCTGGGGCCCGAGATTGTCAATATTGACATTTGTCAACATGTATAACCTTATGTTGATGCACACACATACACAAACACGTGCGTGGATTTTCTCGAGCACTGACGTCATCAGAGAATAGGAAAAAGGAGAATTACAAAGCAAGTAGAGACTCAACACCTTAAAAAGATAATTTTATTTTAGAATAGACACCGTAAATAATTTTTAACAAAAATAAAAAATCTAGCCCTCTATATTGCCTATTTTGAAAAAAAGTCCCATAAAAATTCGTGCAGTAGTTTCGGAATTAATGGGCTATAAAGGAAAAATTAAAATTAAATCTCACAATTATTATTCAATAATTAATTATATAAATAGATTAAATTTTAATTTAATTTTTCCTCATTAGAGAAGAAGAGAGTGTTTTTAATTAAACAAATTATCTTACTTGTCTGTATTCACAGTATATAATAAATCCCAAGTACTGAATACTTAAAGTACATATCACACTACAACTCGGTTCTTATAGGAATTTTGATAAAATAAAAATTAAAATCTCATTTATTCTTAAACTATATACAATATTTAAATTAAAAAAAAAAGTTAAAGGTAAAATTAATCATAACCACTAGGTTATATGTTTCAAAATATTTATTTGTATAAATATCAATACTTGATGATTTAGACACTCAGTATATATATTATTTCTCAAGATAACACGCGGAGTGTCTAAAATTTTAACTGATTGAACCGTTGGCTCTAGTTAAAACAAAAAACAAATATATAAAAAAACACTTGGTGATATGTTTCAATATATTTATTTGTCAATATTTGTATTATTTCTGAAGTTGACACGCTGAGTGTCTAAAATTTAAACTGATAACAGTTAACTCTAGTTAAAAGATAAAATTAAATTAAAAGAAAAAAACACTAGGTAATATGTTTCAGTTTTTAATTTTAGCCACTTAACGTGTCATCTTCACTGAGTATCTCAACTATTTATACAAATAAATATTTTGAAACATATCACCTAGTATTTTTTTTTTTTTTTTTTTTAAATTAATTTTACAAACTTAAACGAACTAACGGTTATCAATTTAGGTTATTGTTATGAATACAAAATCTCAATTTTCGTTTTACCAAATATATAGGTAGATTTATGAATAATTTACATTTTTTTTAATATTCTTTTCTTCTCTCTTGACGGGCGGGCGAAATTTTATTTATTATTATTAAAAACAATAATCATTTCAGAGGGGGAAGTTGCCTGTTTTTATTCATTAATCATCATGATGCATAAATTTTTCTCGTTATCTGGAATTATTTAATTATCTCTCGCTCTTTCGCTTTTTTTTTTTCAATTCCGCAGTTGCAAATCAATTTATTAATTTTGAAAACGAAAAAAAAAAAAATAAATAAAAATCCATCCAACATCTCTCTCTATAAATCTTTTAATCAGATCGATATTTTCGACGTTCATATTGACAATCGAGGAACGTTTTATTTGATTTATGAATGCCATTTAATACAAATAATTGCGGGATTTAAAAAGCAAAAAAAAAAAAAAAAAATTTAATTAAAACAAAAATAAAAAAAAATTAATAAAATAATAAAAACAAATTTAATTATTATATTTATATTTAAATCACGTATTTTAAATTAAATTAAATTTTAATTGCTTTTAACTTCCTTATATGGTAATTAGCGATGCTCCAAGTGCAACTTTTAATAACGCTTTTTAACACTAATGCAATAAATTTAGATATTAAGTGTGATATATCATTTTACTCGGGAGAACGTCTAGTTTTAGAATATATATCTAAAAAACATCTTCTTAATTTTACCATAAGTTTATAAATTCTTTGTCGTGTTTAGAATAAGTGTGTTTTTAATCTAAAGTTATCGTTACAAAAAAAGACTTTAAAAAGCAACTTTAGGAGCATTAGTTCAATTTCAATTTTAGTTATATATATTTAACATAAACTTACCCCCCCCCCCTCGGTAGAGTTGTTGATAAATGTCAATATTGATCATTTTAAAGCCAAGGGGCGCGAGTTCGAATCCCAGACAGTCAGATAAATTTTTATTTATTTGAAAACCAATAAATATGTCTGAGCCTTTTAATATTAAGTATCATTAAAAAGTATTCAAATTCAAAGAAAATGAATAAACTTATTGAATATCTCTACCTTTGTATTCGAGGACGTCCGGTCTAAAAATGTCGGTCTAAATATTAGATTTATTTCGCAATTTTCCTATTTATATTTATTATCACTAACTGCACAGCCTGCTCTCGGTGGACTCTGTCTTTAATTTATCCCTCTTAAAGCCATTATGTAATTAATTTCGTAAGCGACTAGAATTAAAAAAGTTTAGGTATCAATAAATAAAACCCACTACCGAAAAATTTTATAAAAATTGAAAAAGAAAAAAAACTCATCATTCAAGTAGTTTCAGAGTATATAGGCCTATACGAAATATATTTATTAAATCTCAGAATATTTTCTGATTCTCTGGGTTATTTATTTAATAATAACATTTATTAAATGTTAAGATTTAATTAAAACTTTTTCTTTCAATACACTCGGCAACTACTTGATGGATTTTTTTTTTTTAATTTTACAAATGGTATTTGAGATTAAGGTTAATAAAAAGGTAAAAAAAAATGAAAATTTAATTACACGCTGATTTTAAGGTGAAATTCAAAGAAAGGGAATAAATAAAGGTGGGAAATACCGTATAATTTAATATTAAGTTTATTTTCATTTAATACAATAACACCGAGAAGCGAGATTATTGAATTCTTATCTAAAATTTTTAACACTAGCCGCGTCTTCGGCGGGCTTCGCCCCCTGGACCCCCCTCAGCTGGCTCGGGCCCGCCTGCAGCGAACCCTGACCTTTTCTTAATTATGAAAAGAAAATATTATTACACTATTCCAATCATGTTCCTGCTTGAGGATTTATTTACATTCATAGAATACATAAATGCAAAGAATACATAAATATTTCCTATGGGAGAAATTGTAACTTTAGAAATTAATAACTCAAAAAGTTATTGGAATTTCGGGACCCAAGTATTTTCCCGGGACTCTCCATAACGTCCTCTATAAAACTGCAAAATTACGTTTCAAAATTCCAACGGGAAGTTGGTCAAATAGAGCGTGACAGACGGACAACGGACACTCCGCAATTATTATATAGAGAAGATAATTCATGTACTTCAGAGAAGAGCATTTCATCTTTTTTGATTATCTATCAAACATTTTTCTATTTATTTAAAAAAAAAAGTTGTTTAAAATAATTAGTGCACATTCCATGCGAATGATTTTTGATTTTGTGTATACACCAAACGTTTGCTCTATTTTTAATATAAAATAAATTGATATGTAATTTATATAATTATCAGCTACTTAAATTTAAATAAGCCCCCAGGGCAAGAGAGAAAGGCGCCGCCCTTTTAAATATAAATTTTGAATGACAAAAAATTAAATGAAAACTTCCCCGGGGGCGAATCTCAAAACGAAAAAAAGCCCATAAAAATCCGTCAAGTAGTTTCAAAATTACAAACAAACAAAAATCTGGATGGCACACACACAACTTTCTCTTACCCTTCGGTAAGAGAAAGTTCCACTGTGCTGTCACACCAGATTTTTGTGTCGAGATATATTTAGTTTCCGATAGCACCTTAGTTTCAAACTTGGATTTTAAATGTTGACTGCTTCAAATAAACTATGGTTATTTTTCAAAATTTTAATCTCATATTTGGACATTTTATACACAATATAGAATCGTAAATAAATACAAAATTTCATAAGAATTGGAAAAAAAAATTTTAAATGCCTAAAAGTTCTAAAGGGGACCCCCTTTTGAATCGAAATTAACATACAAATCCCTATAGGAAATTAACATTGTCAAATGCGAAGATAAGGTGGAAGGGAATTTAAAAGAGTAGAGAGAGACGATAATGTTTGCAAGTGGGAGAGAGACATATATTTTCTTTGAAACAATTAAAGACACAAATAAATTTAAAAATAAATGGGAATTTAAATAATAATTGATTTTTAATCTAATAAAAAGAAAAGATTTAAATTCGTTACCATGGCAACCATTTCTATCTTTCCTATGAAGAACAAGAGAAAGTGGTCTTCAGAAGATTTCAACGCAAAATGAGAATATACATTTTAAAGAGCATCTAAAAAATAATTGATTTTTGAATTTTAAAAAATTCTTGGAGGGAATTTTGAGAAAATCGAAAAAAACTGAAAAAGTACATCAGTAAAGTACTAGTACTTTTTGGCCGATTTTGTTCAAAGCTTATTTTGAGCGTGTGGGAAGGTACCTAAGTTAAATATAAAATTTCAATCCGCTAGCTCAACTCCTTCATCTAAAAATCTGTCCACACATACAGACACACCACCACACACACACACACACACACACAGAGACACACACACACACACACACAGACCAATTTGCGGACCCACTTTTTTGACTCAGGGACCTCAAAACATGTATATCCATCAAAATCACGACATCTAATTTTTGACATGATCCAATACTTTCTCTATATATTTCATATATAGGGTACGAGAAAGAATAGAAATAATTAAATCTCACAATTATATTTCTATAATTAATTATATTTATTAAATTTTAATGAATTTTTTTTTTAATTAGTGTGAAATTATTATTTAAAATTAAATTCTTTACATTCAAAATGGATTTTACTAAAAATAAAAATGCTAATAAAAATCGTCAACTAGTTTCAGAGTTCACGTATGAGAAAATGCCTTTTCGTTTGAAATTCACTATACTCATATACTACATTCGCTTTTTATTTTATCATAATTAACTCTAACTAGCTGATTGCGTGCAAACACTTGCCGACGTTTTTTTTTATTTTTTAAATTTATGCTATTCTGATAAATATTAACACCACGCGCTAAAAACCGAATTCTTTTTTAACCTTTTGTTTTGTGCATTCTTCAGTGTGAAATTAATTTTCAAATTTATAATTTTTTAATTCTAAAGAATGTATCGAATTAAAAAATCTGGTGTGACTGTCGCTGTCATTTTTTCTACATTTTATTCTTAAATTTTTATTTTTTCTGATTTTTTGAGGAAATGTTCATTATTTTTTTTTTTTAATGAAACTTTTATTTGATTGCCTCAAATTTTTTCGCTCTTCTATCAGCATGTCGTGTTACAAGCCGTGACGCTACAAGCCATGACGTCACAAGCCGTGACGACAAAAATAGGAAAGTTGAAATTTAATATATATGACGAATTATAAAAAAATAATTGTGAGATTTAATTATTCAATTTTTAAATTGATAAAATATAATTTTTAAAATTAATTTAAAATGATTCAAATCTTCAATTACTATTGTTCTCAGTTTTTAACATGCGTCTATTGATTTCCGATTTTCCAATTATTAAGTTAAGATTAAAAACGCGATTTTAATACTCTTAATTGAATAATTTTCATTTAAACGCCTACGATCCGAAAAAGTTTCACTTGCATCGTGGTTTCATAAAACCACACAATGATTTTTTTTTCCTTAGAGAGATCGGGGATTGGATAAAGACAGACAGACGGACACTCCGCTATTACATATATATATATATATAGATTCTTTTTAATATAAGGGAGCAATATCCTTTAATAAGCCAGATATGTAATTTAATTGCCTGAAACGATTTGACTGAAAAGCGGCAGATCCGCCGCAGGCGGGCCCGAGCCAGGGGAATGAATGCAAGAAAGTAAAAAATGATTATTAGTCCATTAGAATTAGGTCAAAATTTGTTACCAATATGTAACGAAGGCTTAATTAAAAGTTTGTTGTTGTTGTTGTTAATAGGTGGGAATCAGCCATGGAGTTTCCACCCTTGTGGTTGACAGAAGCTGCAGGAAGTTGGTATGTCTTCGCCTTCCTTTTCACTGGATTCGTCACTTATTATCTCATCGAAGTTGTCAAGGTGAGTGAGTGAGTTGTTTCTTAATCTTCATTTACGTTAATACTGTATGAATTTGTAAATAAAACGATAATAACAAGAAATCTGATTAGTGAACCTAGTGCATTTTATCATTCTGAATTCAGATATGTAGTTAGAATTTTTCCATCAGGCACAGTTTTAGAGATATAGAGAAAAATAGATTTTAATAGAAAATGTGCTCTAAAACGGCTTTTATTTAGAACTAGCCGCGCCGCCCGCCTTCGGCGGGCTCCGCGTCTAGGCGGGGCTTCGCCCCCCTGGACCCCCCATCAACTGGCTCAGGCCCGCCTGCGGCGGACCCTCGCCTTTTCTTAATTATGAAAAGAAAATTATTATTACTAACAACTAAGTATTCCAGTCCTGTGCCTGCTTGAGGATTTGTTTACATTCAAAGAATACACAACTGCAAAGAATACTTAAATATTTCTCTATACATTTCCTATGGGAGAAATCGTAACTTTAGCAATTAATAACTCAAAAAGTTATAGGAATTTCGGAACCCGAGTATTTTTCCGGGACTCTCCATAACGTCCTTTATAAGACTGCAAAATTTCGTTTCAAAATTCCAACGGGAAGTTGGTCAAACAGAGCGTGACAGACGGACGGACAGACGGACAGACGGACGGACAGACGGACACACCGCAATTATTATATATAGAAGTTCAAATTATTTTTAACGCGACAGCCCGTAAAAATATACAGATAGTTAGAATACATAAAAATTTTAAGTTTCATCCCAATCGGAGGTCATTTAGACGTGCCGCAAACGGCTTAAAGTTTAGAAAAATCGAAATTTTCAAGATTATTTTTGCTTTGGTCACCCCTAATACAATTTTAGATATCCCTGAATGCAAAAGCATATATTTACGTTATTCTATAGTTCTTTGGCTTTCTAAAAATCATTCATTCGTAAAAATCTGTTAATTAATAACGAAATTATGAACAAAAACGTCAGCAAAGAAAAAACACAAGTACACTCACTGGTCGAAAAAAAAATGAACTTCAATTGAAATAAAAAGCGAACCTTATCCACGAGAAGCTAATGTATCCTCTCTGAACATCTGGTCACGGTCATTAACTTTATTAAATATTATTTAAAAAAAAATATTTCTAGAATTTCTTTCTTTATATTTGTAAAAGAACAAGAAGTTCATTTTCGTCGACTAGTGTAATTGAACTGATGCTCTGTGTTAGTGGAATTATCTTTCCCCACCCCCTCGCCTTTTTAATTTCTCTTTCCTATATGTAGGGGAGAGGGCGGGACATTGGGACAGTACAAATAAAATTAGCTGTGTATAGTTTGGCTTTCAATATTATTGAGCATTTAATGTTATGTTGTTGACACTGATAAATGCACTATCTATTGCCATAGGCTTAGCGCTTATTCACCGATAGATGAATTAGATTTTTGCAATTTTCCAAAAAATCCAAATTGTCCCAATGTACCTCTTGGGTGAGGTAGATTTGGACAGTGAAGAGGCAGATGTGGACAAAAACAATTGGTTTTGTTCTAAAAAAATAATTTGGTGAATAAAGGTGGCACAATCTAACACAGTGGTTCCCAACCTTTTTTGGCCCATCGCCCCTTTCTGGAGGCTGACTAACACCTATCGCCCCCCTTTTCATTTTCATTGTATGTCTAATTTTAAACTAAAGTGTAAATAATAATGCAGTTTTATTATTTTAAACAATTTTGTGACCATAGATATCAGTATCGTAGCCAGGATTTATGCTTGGGGGGGGGGGGGGCCCAAAAGTTTTATGAACCGCCCCCCCCCCCATTCTCCAATAAACTTAAAGTGATGAAATTTTTTTTAGATAATATAATAATTATAAATAAGAAACAAATAAAAAAAAAATTTTTTCTTGAAAAAATCTGGTGTGACTGTCGCACAGCACACAACTTTCTCTTACCTTCGGTAATCGAAAGTTGTGTTCTGTGCTTGTCACACCAGATTTTTTGTGTCGACATGTATTTAGTTCCCGGTAGTAGGGAATATTTGAATTCAGATGTAAAATTTATAAACAGAAAAATATTTATATTTTGTTACCATGGCAACCATTTCTCCTATTCTTCCTATGAAGTACAAGAGTAAAGTGTGCTTCAAACAATTTTGAAGGCAAAACGAGAATATACATTTTAAAGAGCATCTAAAAAATAATTGGTTTTTGAATTTTAATCAAAATCGTTAGAGCGAATTTTGAGAAAATCGAAAAAAACTGAAAAAGTACATCAGTAAAGTACTAGTACTCTTTGGCCGATTTTGATTAAAAGCTTATTTTCACGCCCTAGGCGGGTGACTAACTTAAATATAAAATTTCAACCTCATAGCTCAATTCCTTCATGCTTAAAATTGAACACACACAGACACACAGACAGACAGACAGACCATGTCGCGAAAACCACTTTTTTGGATTCAGGGGACCTCAAAACGTGAGGATCCATCAAAATCTCGACATCGAATTTTTGACATGAATCCAATACTTTCTCTCTATATATATATTACATATATACATAGGTAAGAGAAAGTAATAAAAAATAATTTTAATACAAAATTCGTAAATATTAGATTTTTTCAATTATTTATAAGTTTTTTTTGTTAGATTTTAGAATTTATGAGAGTTAATAAAATATTTATTTAAAAAAAATAATCATTAGGGAAAACAATAGGTATTTTTTTGTTTTAGAGAAGGCTTTGGGGGGGGCGGCCCCCCTGCCCCCCCCCTTTTTTTGGGGGGGGGGTATTAGTAAGTAGCCCAGGGGCCCGTCAAGTCTGTCTGCGGCCCTGTCCACAATATAATATCTTAAATATTATATATAATTTCTTATTTATTAGTGTCCACATGTGCCTCTCGCTAGATGTCCCAATCTACCTCAATCATGTTTATAAACAAAATGAGGCTATACAAATAGCTAAAATAAATAATTACATCTGCATGTACCGACATAGTAAGAATAAACAAGTACACTTATCTCTAGAGACCGGATTTTAAGCAAAATGCTTATTGCTCAATTTTATAAGCAGCCATTAGATATTTAATTTCTATACGAATTAGGAAAAACTAAGTGCATTGAGATTGCATTTTTTATGCTTTTTTTGCTTTTTTTGAGTTTTTATGCTTTTTTTTCCCTTTCGTGCTTATTTGAACTTATTTTACGAATATTTATAATTTTTTTTTTTTTTTTTATTAAAAAACTTTTTTCCCATTCACACACTCATACACCAGGGACGTATATAAGGGGGAGGGGGGGGCGCCCCCCACCCCAAATTTTCCAAAAACCCCGCAGTGTAAAAAAATATAGCCCTGTAAAAAAAAAAAATTTTCTGCAGGGTGAAAAAATTTGGTTCCGCAAAAAAAAAAAATTTCGCAGGGCGGGGCGGAATAAATTTAGTTTCTTTAAAAAAAAATTTGTATACGCCATCGGTATGAGTAAAAATTGCTTATTAGATGCTTTTTTTCAACTTTTATGCTTATTTAACAACTTTTTATTCAAGTTTTTTATGCTTTTTTAAGCACTTTTTTTCCATTTTTTTATGCTTTTTTGTCCGGTCTCTACTTATCTCTAATATTTCAACTTTCTTAATTCAAACGTTCATATGGAAAATAATCGACCTCAAACGATTTCCGATTTTTTTACAACGCAGGACAAATATGATGTAGCAACGTGTAACTAGCTATGGCGTAGCTTGACGCTGTTAAAATTTTTCTATAATAAAATGGGTTCTTAATACACCCTAATGGTCAAAGAGTACAATCTAACTTTACATTTAGTACCGCTAAAATTCGAATGTCCCAATGTGCCTCGTGTCCCAATGTCCCGCCCTCTCCCCTATATGCTAATAAAGAGAGAGAGAAAGTATTGGATTCATGTCAAAAATTCGATGTAGAGATTTTGATAGATATACACGTTTTGAGGTGGTTTTTCCGAAATGGTCTGTCTGTGTTCAATTTAAAGCATGAAGGAATTGAGGTATGAGGTTGAAATTTTATATTTGAGGGGGTTCAGGAGCGACGTCTAAACGTACTTTAAAAAAAAAACTAGACTATTATAAGGAATTTTTCAATGCGGTTTTTTTTTTAAATGAATTAAATTCATAAGAGATTATTGGGATATCGAGCTATAATTTGTTTAATGACTTATTAAAAAATTATCGTAATTAATTTTTTTGTTATCAAGCAAATACAAAAAAACAATCTGTCCCAATAATCTTTAATTTTTTTTAAATTTAAAAATGAATTTATTGTTATTATTAATCACATATTAATTAAGAAATTTTTAAAATAAGCTTAGATGATTTATTTAAAAACCAACTGTCAAATTAGTTCAGCATTCTTGCAATAGATGGTAGGCTAGTCTAACAGACGATATAGTATTAGCCTATATTTATATATTTTTATGCTTTTATAAAGGATACATAATATATAATAACATTTATAAAGTATTTATTGTTAAAAGATCAATGAAAATCAACCAAATGCATTAAATATTATTAGCTACCTTTCTGACATCTCTTGGCAAATTTTTGAATTACTTGATTTTTCGGGCATACTTTTAATGACACACTACGCCATCTTAGCGGGAAAAACATGCATAACACCTTCACAGCCCCCTTAAATTAGGCACCCCTCTGGCACGTGACCTGAAGCTTTTGAACAAAATCGACCAAAGAGTACTAGTACTTTACTGATGTACTTTTTCAGTTTTTTTCGATTTTCTCAAAATTCGCTCCAAAGATTTTTTTTTAAATTCAAAAATCAATTATTTTTTAGATGCTCTTTAAAATGTATATTCTCATTTTGTTCTTAAAAGAATACTTCACTCTAGTTCTTCATAGGAAAGTTTTCTATGAATATAAATTTTTTTACATCTTGAATTTCCGACCGAATTTCCAGAACACGTGCGACAAGTCACACCATATTTTTTTCGTCAAAGATATTAATCATTTGTTTGTTTAAATTGGAAATTCCTCGTGAATGAATGAATGAAACGAAATGAATGGCTTGGCAGCAATTTCTTATCAACAAGCAAAGAATATAAAAAGGAAATCAATGCTTTGGAGAGAAAAAAGCAAAGAGGTTCGGTCAGTCAAGCCATTCGTTTCCTCTAACTAAATTATACTTATTTAGTTAGCTCGGGGCTTTTTATTTATTCTCTTTTCCCTCCTTCAAATCGATCTCTTTGCTTGAGAGCTATTTTTAATATTCCATTCCATTTCTTTCTTCTTTGATTGATAACCGTTGGCTTTATGATTTAATCAGATAAAAAAAACACAAGTTTGTATATTTCAGTTCTATTGAAACATATAAACTTGTGTTTTTAATTTAATTTAATTGGATTAAATAATTTCTGTGTTTATACGTTACATCCCTTTAGCTGGTTATACCAAATGTTCATAGAAATTAATAATTTAAATAACAAAAAAATAAATTTTAATAAATATAAATAATTATAGAATAATATTTGTGAGATTTAATTAAACGGATTTCAATTTTCATATAATCTTGGAAACTATTTGACGAATTTTTATGGGCTTTTTTTTTTTTAATTCGATACATTCGTTAGAATAAAACAAAATTATAAACTCCCACCTAATAACAACAACAACAACAACAACAAACTTTTAATTAAGACTTACTTATTTGTAACAAAGTTGGGCTAATAATTTTTTTACTTTCTTGCATTCGCTCTTCTGTTAATTATTAATTAGTCTTTTGTTGAACTAGCTAAGCAGCCCGCCTTTAGCGGGTGGATGTCCTTTCCCTTCTTAAAACCAGAGCCAAATTAATTTTAATTTTATTTATTTATAGCTTAGAAATCGATCGATTTCTTTGCTTAGGATATTTTTTTTAACATTCCATTCCATTAAAATATTTATTTTTTTCCTTTGATTGATCAAATAAGATTAAATTTGAACTTTTAATTTAATCAAATAATTAAAAAAAAACACTTTTCGTCACTCAGTGTGTCATTTTTAGAAGAAATACAGATGAATGACGAAATACATTTAAACATATAACCTTGTGTTTTTTTTTTTAATTTGTTAATTTATTCCTTAATTTAAATAACAAAATTAAAAAAATAAATAAATTTTAATAAATATAACTAATTATAGAATAATATTTGTGAGATTTAATTAAACGGATTTCAATTTCTCTCTGGTCTTTGAAACTATTTGACGAATTTTGATGGGCTTTTTTTTTAATTCGATACATTCTTTAAAATAAAAAAAATTTATAATGATAAATTTGAAAATCAATTACACGCTGAAGAATGCACAAAACGAATATGTGAAAGGCTAAAAAAGAATTTGGTTTTTAGCGCGTGGAGTTAATATTTATCAGAACCACATAAATTTTAGTAGCGCAAAAAAAAATGAACTTATCTACTATTGGATGACTTATAATTAGTAAAAAAAAAAAAAAAACCGTCGGCAAGTGTTTGCACGCAATCAGCTAGTTAGAGTTAATTATGATAAAATAAAAAGTGAATGTATAAAAGTATAGTGAATTTCAAACGAAAAGACATTTTCTCATACGTGAACTCTGAAACTAGTTGACGATTTTTACCAGCATTTTTATTTTTAGTAAAATCCATTTTGAATGTACAGAATTTAATTTTAAATAATAATTTCACACTAATTAAAAAAAAATTCATTAAAATGTAATAAATATAATTAATTATAGAAATATAATTGTGAGATTTATTTTTATTTCTATTTTTAATTGTTTGTTTGTAATTTTGAAACTACTTGACGGATTTTTATGGGCTTTTTTTGCAAGCTGCAAAAACAATTTTTTTAAGGTTAGTTTTAGAATAGGCTTTACTTTTTATTACAATTTATTTATAACTAAAAAATGTAATTAAATTGCAATTGGAAGATTTTCGCTGGATAAGAGTATAAGAAAGAACTGGAGAAAAACCAGCAATTGAACCCCACATCATTTTAATTCAAATATTTCGATGCACACGCCTAGTCACATCAGCAAACAAGATTTGGGGAGGCGTTCAACAATGGTTGGGATTTTTAAATTTCTCGGAGAAGCAGGGGTAAAACCGCTGCACGGCTGACCCGCCTCCGAGAAATTTTAAAATAACCTCAACCTTGTTTACAGGCACCAACATTTGTTTGCACTGATGAACTGGCGTGGCGCAAATTTGCCAATTAAAGTGGAGAGGGTCACAATGCGGTTTTTATTCTCAGTCTTTCAAAATGTAATTAATTAATTTAAATTTATAAAAAGTTCTTTTGAATTAAAGATAAATCCAAAAGGCCTTCTGGGAGATAGTAGAAGATGCAGACAATTAACAGTTGACGTTTCGTTTTTGGTTAAAGCCATCTTCATAATTATTGTTCATATATAATTTCACAAATTTAATTACTAAATTTTTAAATATAGCTTATAATTTTCTATTTTATAATTAAATATACAGTAATAACAACTAGGAGCTCTGAAGATGGCTTTAACCAAAACCGAAAAGTCAGCTATTAAGAAAAAAATTGTGGCTACATTTTCTACTATATCCTGAGAATGTGCCATTACCCAAAAAAAAAAACATATTCGGGGGTTGGGGAGGGGGGGGGAAGTCCCCCCGCCCAAGTCGTCAGACAGTTGGTTTAAATATGCAAAATGGGTGTCCAGTGAAAGGGGACACGAGTTGCTGTTTCTTTCAATTCCTTCACCATCAGGCCGCGCGACAGGCCATGTTGATTTCTCTTCTCCCTGCCAGGCAAAGAATGAAGAAGTTTTCGTTTCTGGGCCTTTTTTTTTAAAGACCCTCCAAGTCAATGTTGGAGTTATTACGTCAGAGACCCGACGAAGAAGGGAATTCGCTCGCTGATTGGTCATTTCCCGTTTTATTCTCCCCTTTTTTTCTGGAACCATCAAAAATGCCTCAATATATGTGAATTAGAGGCATCTACAAAAATTCATACAAATAATTTTATTTACCCTTACTAAAAGGTAGCGTTATTTCATTAACGATATTAATGAATTAAAACGCTGCATTCCCCTGTGTGGAAGAGTTCGGCAGAAACAAAAAAAAATTTGGATTTTCTTACAGAGCGACCCGGTTGGGAACTAAAAAAAAAAAAACGCCACCGACTAGACTCACCACATTTAAAAATTCTTATTCCTTTTTTTTGTTTTCCTTCTCCCACCAATAACTTGCTATTTGACGCTTGCGCTGTTTCTAATTAAAGAAGAATTTGAGGACCAGAGAGAGCAGTTAATTCGATTCAATGGAAATTTGCTAAAAAAAAAAAAAATTCATTCGTGATTGTGGATTTACGAAATAAAGAAACATTCTCGAGTCACAAGCATAGAACAATACAATTAATTGTGGGCGTTGTGCGACCAGTCAGATAAAATCTGGTGTGACTGGTAGCACAACACACAACTTTCTCTTACCTTCACTAATTCACTGTGCTTGTCACACCAGATTTTTTGTATATATATATATTTTTTTAACACTCACATTTTTTTCCCATCCACACTCACATTCACACAATCTTTTCGGCAACTTAGGCCATTTAAGATTTTTTTTACGATACCCGTTATTTGTAAATATATCTATTGGGGGGTCCAGGCATTCTTATTTGGTATCCAAATGGCTTAAATAAAATCATCGGACCTCTTAAGCACCAACCGATATTTTCAAAAATGGCGACTGAGACTAAACAAAGAGAAAACTGAAGCAATAATGTTCAGCACTCGGCAAAAACACACATGAAGAAACATACAATTTGGCTCCGCATCGCTCAGCTGGAAACAAAGTGTCAAGTATCTACGAATCGTTCTGGATAAGCGGCTCAACTTCGCACACCACCTCAGAAACGCAGCAACAAACGGAAAGATAGCAGCTAAGATGATTTGGTCGCAATAGTGCGTCCACGACTCACTTACGGAGCACCAGTATGGTGGGGAAAGGCCGCAAAATCCAACGTATTGCTCCTGGAAAGGGTGGAAAACAAATCATTAAGACTCATCGCGAACCCACCACCTGGAATAAACAACCACATCATAAGGGTCGGACTAGGCGTCGAACCGCTACAAGAGGCCACCCGCAGCATGGCGTAGCCAACTCAGGCTTCACGACAACCCGCTAGTCTCCCAGATTGGGCAGACATAGGCAGTAACAAAGTGCACCTTGGACTTAATTATTATTATGACTATTAATTTATTATTATTATTTTTTTTTCCAACTTTTTTAAGCGATTTTTAACTAAAAAGTCGGAGGGTTTTTGTAATTTTTCCCTCTGAGAAAAATGAGACGAAGAAAAAATACATAAATTTAGCAGAAACGACATCGGGGTCTCGGAGAAGGAGCAAGAAGAAGCTCGGAGTCGGGAAAAGAAAAGTTTATATACGATGTAAATGTAAAAAAAATCATATAGTCAATAAAATCTTATTATTTATTTATTTATCGGACCGCCTGGGATCCGAACCCCCGACCCTTGGTATACAAGCCAGGTCGCGCTACCAACTAAGCCAAGCCCGAGGGCCCCGATATATTAGAATTCAATATGTAAACTCGGGAGAATATTTATATTTTGATACCATGGCAACCATTTCTCCTATCTTTCCCTATGAAGTACAAGAGTAAAGTGTGCTTCAAACAATTTCAAGGGCAAAATGAGAATATACATTTTAAAGAGCATCTAAAAAATAATTGATTTTTGAATTTTAATCAAAATCTTTTGAAGCGAATTTTGAGAAAATCGAAAAAAACTGAAAAAGTACATCAGTAAAGTACTAGTACTCTTTGGCCGATTTTGTTCAAAAGCTTTGCGTCACGTCTCAATGGGATGCCTAACTAAATTATAAAATTTCAACCTCGTAGTTTAATTCCTTCATGCTGAATACAGACATACAGTCGATTTTGCGTCAAATTACAAATTGATGAGTTTATTTTATTTTATTTTTTTTTTGAGAGACCTTGTCATTTATATAATACAAAAGTTAATATATATAAATTGTTTATGATTACGTAATAATATTTTTCGATATGATATGCTCCAGACGTTAAATACTCGAGTCCTCGACCTCAAAACATAATAATAATTTCATATCCGCTTGGAGTTTGTCTATTCATTGATAAATTCAATAGAGACGGGGGGGGGGGGGCTATTTTTTTATCAAACACAATTATGTCAATATTTTTATTGAAACTAGCAGCGCCGTCAGCCTTCGGTGGGCCTTTCTTCCTACAAGCCATCTTCATCTTTCTCTAGTCAATGAAATTTTAATTTCATTAGTATAATAGGCGGAAAATTGAAAAAGTACATCAGTAAAGTACTAGTACTCTTTGGTCGATTGGAATGAAATCCCTCCCCATGCTTGGGACATGATTACTTAGCTGAAGTATACAATTTGAGTATCGAGAGTTCTTTCCTTATTGAGTTATTTAATTTAATCCACACTTTTTGATATTTCAGTTGAAATTCATTCAAATGATTGTGAAAATGACGTCAAATTCACGCTAAAGGGAATCGCCTCCTTTTAATGGCAATTTCAAGAAAAGCAATCAAACAGCCATTTAAAAGCAATAAAATCTCTTTCAGAGAAATTTACATAAACATTATGTTTTGATCTTTTAACTGGAATCGATCTTCTTGAAATTTAAGATTTTTTCACAATAAATTAAATTGATTTCAAGTGAAATATCAAAGAATGTGGGTTAATGGGAATTACTCAAAAACGAAAAAACTCTCGATACTCACATTTTATACTTAAGCCAAGTACATATGTCGCAAGTATTTCAAGAAATTTCAATCACATTGACCAAAGGGTACTAGTACTTTACTAATGTATTTTTTCAGTTTTTTTTCGATTTCTCAAAATTCGTTCTAACGATTTTGATTAAAATTCAAAAATCAATTATTTTTTAGATACTCTTTAAGAAGTATATCAATAAAACTTTACGTGAAAATACTTTAAGTACACTTTACGCTGCGATTCAACCCAGGAGGGGGGTGCCTCCAGGCTGACGATCATTACCCTGTGAAAGGGGGCATATATCGCACTGATCTTCCGTAATAATGTTTTGTCATACATTTCCTATAGGAGAATTCGTAACTTGGACAAGCATTTTGGTTGCCTAATATCAAGGATTGAAAAATCTTCTTAAAGACCAATTTTCTTGACTTGTTTGAAACAAGTCTAAAGGTTGCCTGCCCTCCTTTATGACAGAGTGCCAGTGATAACTCCCACCCATTAATATTTGATAAGATAAATCATTTTTTTTTTTTCTTTTTCTTTGAGGTCAAAAGTACACAAAGATTACAATGTGTATGTGTGTGTGTGTGTGATTTCGTTCTAATAATATCTGGTATGATGACATTTGTAGGTAAATCTGAAATGATGTGAGCGTCAAGATTTATCTATAGAATACGTAGGTAGAGTTTGTGCTTATGAATCAATAAGTGTGACGTGATTTAGAAATGATAATTATTTTTACTTTCTCTTACCTATGTATATATGTAATATATATATAGAGAAAAGTATTGGATTCATGTCAAAAATTCGATGTCGAGATTTTGATGGATCTTCACGTTTTGAGGTCCCCTGAATCCAAAAGTGGTTTTCGCGACATGGTCTGTCTGTGTGTGGGTGGGTGGGTGTGTGTGGGTGTGTTCAATTTTAAGCATGAAGGAATTGAGCTACGAGGTTGAAATTTTATATTTAAGTTAAACACCCCCGGGACCGAAAAATAAGCTTTTAATCAAAATCGGCCAAAGAGTACTAGTACTTTACTGATGTACTTTTTCAGTTTTTTTCGATTTTCTCAAAATTTGCTCCAACGATTTTTTTTTTTAAATTCAAAAATCAATTATTTTTTAGATGCTCTTTCAAATGTATATTCTCATTTTGCGATTGAAATCTTCTGAAGACCACTTTACTCTTGTATTTCATAGGAAAGATAGGAGAAATGGTTGCCATGGTAACAAAATATAAATATTTTCCCATACTTATAAATTTTACATCGCCCCCGAGTTTGGCGTAGTAGGTAGAGCGCCTTCCTCCTATACCAAACGTCGCGGGTTCGGACCCAGGCAGTCCGATGATTTTATTTAAGCCATTTGGATACCAGATGGCTTAAATAGAAATGCCTGAACCCCAAATTGATTATATTAATTACAACGGTTATCGTCAAAGTCTTATATGGCCTAAGATGCCGAAAAGACTGTGTGAATGTGTGTGGAGTGTGAGTGTGAATGAGAAAAAGGTGAATGTTTTTTTAAAAAAAAAAAAAAAAAAAATTTACATCTGAATTCATATGTTCCGTACTGTCATGTCGGGAACTAAATAAATGTCGACACAAAAAATCTGACACACAGAACACAACTTTCGATTACCGAAGGAAGGAAAGTTGCAGAACATTTTTTTTCATTTTAGAGCCGATTGTTTCACTGACTAGCAAATTTATCCCACAAATCATTAATATAGTAAACAAGCACACGCTTAACCATCGAATTAAAAAAAAATGAGTTTGATTAGCTTTCTGAGGCATAAGGGAAATTTTTTGTGAAGTGATCAACTTAAGGTTGTTCGGACATTAAAGCACTTTGTTAGATAAAAAGCTAATTTTTTAATATGTTATTAATCACTATCACATACGTATAAAATAAAATTTTGAAGCAGATCTGACACAGGGTTATCGTGTAATTAATTATTAAAAAATTGAAATTTAACATGTAGTCTATGGGGAATGTCGACGAAACGCACACATATCGAATTATATAGCCACCTCTGCAATAGATACAAAAACAAAAAACTTACATTTTTATCAATTCACTTCCGAGGAATACGTTAAACATAAAATTAAAAGTTTTTGCCGAAATCTTTTAAAGATATTTTAACAAGAAAGTCAAAAAATTATCCAAAATGACAGTCGCCAATATTTAAAGACTCAGACTAACCTGGCAACGTCGCATAACATAATTGTCTTTTCTCGATGTCAGTTACATTTTTTTTTCCATTTTACGATATTTTTTCTCGCAAATCGTCCATTGTGTTTAAATTGATTTGCATTAATCATAATAATATATTAAATAAAATAAAATTGAAGGCGTTTAAGATTTAAAATAGATAGTTGATGAATGCAATGTTGCCAGTTCTATATTACGTGAAATACTGCTCAAGTCAAAAGTCATTCATTTATTATTTTTGGTAATTAAATTATTAACTTAATACAATTATAAACTCTGATAGGTCACGACTAAATTATAATAAGGAATTTTGGCATTCAAATTTTCAATTTTATTAAAAAAAAATTTAGATTCTATTATGACTTACGAGGTATTATCCGAACAACCTTAATAGCTACCTGCCAGCTACACTGTAAAAAAAATTTTAATTTTAGTATGTTTTAGTATAGTAAATTTACAAATTTTCCTTGTAAATGAAAACTACCATACATTTGTATACTAAATTTACAAATATATGCATTCAAAAAAATTTTTACAACCAAAAAACATTTTAAAATTACAATTCTCTTGGAAAATTAGAGTAAATATTGTAATTTTACCATAGGTATTACCATGGTCAATGCTCTGCCGAATTAAAATCAATTATCCCACCCAATGCAACATATTCACGGAACACAAGAGAGGCATCTTCCCAGCATCCCTATGCTGTTCAGATCACGACTAACAGAACAAAACAATTTCATTCTTCCTTTGTCCCCATGACCTCCCGTGATTGGAACAAGCTCCCTCGTCTATCTTCCCCAAAACCTACAATCTTCAGACTTTCAAGTCTAACCTCAACAGGCATCTTCTCAGTTCCCGCAGTTGAGTTTCCCCTTTATGCTTCTCCTTTTGTTTTTATTTTCTTCCTGGCTGCATGTGACTATTGGTCATTATAGGTCTTCGGACCTTATGCACCCATTCCAAAAAAAAAAAAAAAAAAAATACGATTTCTAATTTTACAAAACAACGGCATTGTAATTTTAGAACACGGTTTGTAATTTTAGAAAAGGGTTTGCAATTTTACAAAAAAGGTTTCTAATTTTACAATACAAGGGTATTGTAATTTTCCTTTTAAGTCTGTCTGAGACGGCTAACATGGTCGACTTTGTTTCGACTGCTTTTTAGCTTTCTTAATAAAGATATTTTTGGCACTATAAGGATTTATTTAAGTTATAATAATACAAAAAATAATAATATTATGATAACTTTAAGTTTATTTTTTATTTTATTATTTAGTAAAAATAGTTTACAATGAGGTCATACTTGAATGCCAAATAGCAGAGATAGATAATTAGTTAACAGGTGATTCGATGGTCAAATGGACTAGGCAGCAGACTTCTACCAAAAAGGTCAGTGTTCAAATCCTGGAGGAATTTTTCATTAAATAAAAATATTTACTTCACTCCATTCAGGTAGAGACGTCCCCTAAAGGTCAATAACCAATGGGTCCAGTCGTTAAATTTTTTTCTTTTTCTAAATATTAGTAAAATTACAAACATTTGGATTGTAAAATTGCTAAATATTTGTAAAATTACCACACATTTGTAAACGATTTTTGCAAAGAGTTTTGTAAAAATATAATTCAACTGTATAGTAAATTTAGTATCTATTGGTCTTGGAAATTTGCTTACAACAAAAAAATTGTAAAATCATCGAAATTTTTTTTACCAGTGTACGACAGTTTCAGACCCTCGCCTTTCCGCAATCTTTGAGACCATTCCTGTCAGACAGATATCTAAGAAATAATACATACACCAGCCCCTCAATTATCTTAAAAAAAAAAAAAAAATTATCAATGTTTATGTTAAAATAATATTATTTTATTTTATGTATTTTATAAATCTCTATCTATATATTCCTAAGAAAAAAAAAAAAAAAATTGAAGCTTAATGAGTGAAGCCGAGAGAATTGTAGACCGAAACTCCTCAACTACGCTGATTTTTCGGCAACGATGCAGGAGGGAAAAACAGAATTAAAAATTTCTTTATTTTCCCCAAATGAGTTTAATTCCTGATATTTCGAAGTACTCTGCAAGGTGTAAAATAAGCTTCCTCTGAAGAAGAGTCTTTGTGCCTTCGAAATATCAGGAATTAAACTTATTTGGGGAAAATAAAGAAATTTTTATTTTTGTTTTTCCCTCCTGCATCCTTGCCGAGAAATCAGCGTCTTTAGAGTACAAAATTTCATTTCCAACGGTATGTTGGTCAAACAGAGAGTGACAGACAGACAGACAGACAGACGGAATGACAATTTTACCACCATCTTAAGAGGTGGGAAATCGTAAGGCGGGCGACGCAGCTAGTTACTAATACCCTTTAGGATTTTCTTTACTATTTATTTACTCAATTTTCTTGTCGATTACTATATTGATTTAACGAGTATTATTTATTGAATCCAAACTAAAAATAGCTACAAAAAAATAAAAAAAAAAGAGTAAATCTAATTCTGATAGAGGGGGAAAATATCTAAGCTTAATTCAATTGAGCATTCTACTTGTAGAGCAGCTCGAAAGGGATATTACGTAAATAAATTTAAGCCTAGGCTGACTCAATTTTCTCATTCTCGTTCAAGGACAACCAAGAGTTGAATATTCTTTTAAATCTATCTATTTGAAATAGCCCATCAAGATTAAGAATTTTAAACATGTGGGTAATTTTCTTTACATAACATATAGTTTTTTTTATTTAATCTAAAACTAGACATTCTCCCGAGTAAAATGATATGTCACACTTGGTATCAAAATTTGTTGCATTCTTGTTAAAAATAGCTTTTTTGAAATGCACTTGGAGCATCTCTAATTGCCATATAAGGAAGATTTATTCAAAAGCAATTAGAATTTAATTAATTAAATTTATTTATGATTTTAATCAAATAATAAATGTGAGAATTTAAATAAACCAATTAATTTTGAATTTATTTAAATTCCACAATTATTTAATGAGCTAATTTGATTTTTAAAACGTATAAATGAAAAAAAAAATTTACTCCGAAACTACTTGACGGATTTTCATGGGGTTTTTTTCAATGTACGAAGAATTTTACACGGATGGTTTTAAGATGCTCAACTTGTGAATGCTCATTTGGTAAATTTAGTACCTAACAAGTTAAAAAAAAAGGAATTTAATAATCTTTTAAATAATTAATTCATTTGGTCTTAAGGAAAAAAAACACCGAAGGCAGGCCGTGCAGCTAGTATTCTATTAGTTTTTATTGTTAAAAGTTATCTTTGTTTTCTTTGAATTGTTATTCTTATTATTATTATTTAAAAAATAAATTTTAATGGTATTTTCTAAACAAATGGAATTTATCAAATGGCCTTAAGATAAGATAACTTATTAATTGCCCTTTTAACAAACTAACTATTAATATTATTTTACCTAAAAAAAAAAAAAACTTTTTGTTACCGAGATGTCCTTATTTATAAGAAGCCCTATAAATATAATTTAATTAAATATTAGATAATTATTTTATTTAATTAAAAAAAAAAAAAATTGTGAGATTTAAAATTTAAATACTTAATTAAATCAAAATTTAATTTAATAATATATATTTTATTAAATTAAAAATTTTAATTGGTTTCATTGTTGCGACCTTTAATTAGAGATGAAGTGCAATTATTTTATTTTTTTTTTGTTAACAAAGATGCAACAACAAATTTAAATATCAAGTGTGATATATCATTTTACTCAGAAAAATGTGCACTTTCAAAATATTTAGATAAAAACTAAATTTAATCTAGAAAAAAAAAATATTGTCTCTCCTGAGTTATTATTTTATTTTAATTTCAGTATCTAGAATCAGTTCAATTGATTTTTTTTTTTTTTTTTTTTTGCAATTACATTAAATAATCCCTTAATAATAAAAAAATACAGGGTGTTCCACAAGGTGATATTATTTAATGTAATTCGACACTTGGTGTGACAATTCTGAAGATGATACATCAAATGTCGAAATACGTATCAAGTGATTTTTTTTTTTTTATTTATTTAAGATCTTTTTCGGCATCGGAGGCAATTTAGACCCCGTATCAATTAAATTGAAATCGCATGAGACGGGATGCGAATCCTTGACCCCTAGCACAAGAGACGGATACTCTATCACTGTGCTATGGCTAAAAAACGTATCAAGTGTTTATTTTTATAAATAACAAATTGAAATATATCACCTTGTGTTTTTAATTTTTAGAATCAATTTAAATTATATGGATATTATATGGAAAAAGTTGTTTTTATAATATAACACTGAACTGTGGCTAACTTTCGAGTAGACTTGTTTATTTGTATAAGAAACAACGTTTCGGTGGCCTTCTTCAGATAAAGAATCAAACATTTTGAATTTGAATTCAAAATGATTTATCTAAATCTTTATCTGAAGAAGGCCACATAATGAGTGACCGAAACGTTGTAACAAACGGAAATTCATTTATTTAATATTTTTAAAATACTTGGGTGCCAAATAATAACAATTTTGTTGATATAATTTGTTTGCAGCCACCGACATTGGCTTGTTCACAAGGAAAACTAAAAGAGTTCCTTGAAAGTGAAGTGCCTTTGCTCAAAGCGAAATTTTGGCCTACAATTTGGTGTTTTGAAGCCCGAGCGCAAACGATATTAGCAAGTGTTCTTCGTTCTTCCATCTTGCCAGATATTATATATCGAAGGTAAGAATTCTTTTAAAAATAATTTTGAATATAATCGTTCCTTCTCCTTAAGAGGCCACTTTGAATCTTTGGTCCTAAAATACGGAGGCATTTTAAAGTATTTTTTTATGCAGTCTTTTTTAAAATAAATTAAATTCGTGAGCAATTTACTTTATAGAAAGCTTTTTTAAAATTATGATTAATTAAAAAATAATGAAAATTTTTTTATTATTTTTTTTTATAAAAAAACTTTCTATTATGATAATTGTAATTTTTTTTTTAAATCTAAAAATATAAAATTCATTAATATCCAACCTATAAGTAGAGACAAAGTAGAAAATAAATTTTATTATTTAAAAAAAAAAATCGAGTTTTTTCACATCTAGTTATGCTAATTATATGATTATAAAAAAGAGCCCAAGTCGAAGTTTGTTAACTAAGTTAACACTTTGAATCCAGGGAGATCCTGCCCCTGTCAGATGGTGGTGAGGTGGGACTCGACTGGGCCGAAGAGGGCTGCTCTTCGGACTCGCCTATCATCATCATTTTGCCCGGGCTGACGGGATCCAGCCAAGCTGAGTATATCAAGTGCCTCGTCCTGGCGGCCAAAAGACATCAACTCCGGGTGGTTGTCTTCAACAACCGGGGGCTTGGTGGTCTCGAACTCAAGGTATTTATACTCTACATTCTGTAGTTGTATGGTCACATCAGATTTTTTTTCGAAATAATTACAAATTTAATATATTGTACTGAATTTATATTTTAAATTAGGCCTATGTAATGTACAGTCAAAGGAAAAATAAAATAAAATGGACAAATGCAGTCTGAATGTCCTTCAAAGTTTATACCTATATATTTAAAAAAAAAAACCCATAAAAATTCGTTAAGTAGTTTCAGAATTTTAAATTAAAAGAATTAAATTAAATCACACAATTATTATTCTATAATTAATGATATAAATATTAAATTTTATTTTATATAGAAAAAGTCCATCCATTAGAATATAACATTTTAAATCCCCCAAATGAATAAACAATTCCAACAATTTTTCAGATATATATTTTGCTCAACAATTCGTTTACATAAATGTTTATCACATAGATTGAAATGATTGATAATCTTATTTTTTTTTTTTTACATAACATATTAAATTTTATCAAATACTAATTTTCTTAATTTTTTAATCAACTTGGAGAGGTTTATTGAGAATTTAGAAAAAATGAAAAATAAAATAGATTGGATCAACAATCGATTAGATGAAGCAGGTGCCTGGAGCCCATCGATCGCTCGCTTCTGGAAAGGAATCTCTAAAATGTGGCAAATGTCCATAATCAGGAATCGTTACGGGATCTTTGAATTTAATACGATTCATTTCGTTTGGTGGCTTCTCTTGTTTTAATTTATCCAAAATTGCTCTAAATCAAAAAAATTAAAAAATTATTTCCCTCTGTGTTTGTGCAGAGAAAATTACTTATTATATAAAGTAAAAATTTGTTTGTGTGTATGAAAAAAAAACCCATAAAAATCCGTCAAGTAGTTTCAGATTTATAGAGAATTGAAAATTTAAAGAATAAAATCTCATCATTATTATTCTATAATTAATGATATAAATATTAAATTTTATTTCATTAAAAATACACTTGATTAATTAGTAATTTTTAATAATTCCGTCCATTAAATCTCCCACATATTTAAATATAAAACCAAACATAAAATGCACAGCACTTACTTGGGTGGCCGGGTGAGTTCTTCGGCGATTTCTCTTGTGATCTTGAGAGGCCAATCGAATGCAGAGACGGGGGGTGTGGCCAAGGGCTTTCTGTTGGGCGCTGACATTTGGGTAGATAATGGCCCATGTCATTCACTAAGGGCAAAATTGATCCATGCCTAAAATTAAAAAAAAATAAATAAATATATTAAACTGAATAACGGTTGTCTCTAAATCAAACGTGATTTAACAGTTTAGTTCCCCTTAAAAGAGATTTAAATGTTATTTTAGAATAACTAAATTTTTATAATTTTTGATTTCTAAATGTATTTTTAATAAATAAAAATAAAAACTAACATAAAAACCATTTTATATATAAATTAAAAAAAAAAAATCATTGTGTGGTTTTATGAAACCACGATGCAAGTGAAACTTTTTTCGGATCGTAGGCTTTTAACTGAAAATTTTCAGAAAATTATTCAATTAAGGGTATTAAAATCGCGTTTTTAATCTTAACTTAATAATTGGAAAATGGGAATGTGGAAATCAATAGGCGTATGTTAAAAACTGAGAAAAATATTTATTTAGTATTTGAATCATTTTAAATTATTTTAAAAATTATATTTAATCAATTTAAAAATTGAAAAATTAAATCTCACAATTATTTTTTATAATTCGTCATATATATTAAATTTCAACTTTCCTATTTTTGTCGTCATGGCTTGTGACGTCATAACTTGTAACGTCACGGCCTTTGACGTCACGACTTGTGACGCGACATGCTGATAGAGAAACGAAAAAATTTGTGTCGATCAAAATAATGTTTCACTTAAAAAAAAAAAAAAAATCCGTTAAGTATTTGCGAAGTTAAAGTGTTTTTTAAAAATAAAATCTCACAATTATTATTCTATATAACTCTAATTATATTGAATTTTTATTTTCGAATTTTTGTCATTCATTTGAATTGAGATAAAATAATTTATAATAATAATAATATTTAATTATTTTAACCGACGAAATAAATTTAATGGACCCGATCGAAATTGACACTTCAAATAGATATCAAGTGTTTATACAATTATATTGAAACATATCACCTTGTGTTTTAATTTAATTAATTTAATTAGAAAAAAATAATTGGAGATATTTAAAAACATTTTCAGTTAAATTGACAAAGAAATTTAATTTTTTATAAACATCAGTGAGGTCGGGGAAGGGAGGGGGGTTATATTTTTTTTCCTCTTATTTTTGAAATATTTTTGTATATTCTAAAACTAGATCTTCTTCCGAGTAAAATGATATATAACACTTAATATCTAAATTTGCTGCCAACTTTGTTAATTGAATTATTTTAAATTTGCACTTGGAGCATCTCAAATTTCCATTTAAGGAAGTCAATTAATTTCATTTCTATTTTAAACAAATAATAAATGCGGGATTTAAAATTTAAAAAAAAAAATATATTATTAAGTTTTTAATTAAAATCCCACAATTAGAAGAAAATAAATGTAATTATAAATTATTTTAAATTTAACGTACTAGCACCGTAAAGACGCAACAAACGGGGGTGTTTTTATAAAAATCATCACAACAATTATTTACTTTAAAACTAGCTTCACCGCCTGAACTGGGCGGTCCAGATTTCGCTAAATTTCACACAATTTCGATTTATGCAAATTAAAATTTTTTGCACAATGACGTCATCCAGGCAAATGGTGGCTGTTGTCGCGACTAGACTCAACACTTTTTTTTACTTATCTAAGTAACAAATATTAATTCAACTTTTCTATTTCTCAATGTGTAGTTAGTATAGAGTTTTTTTTTGATATTCACTCTTCCAAGGCTCAATTAAGTTAAAAGCCATTAGAGACACGAATTACTGTAATTGGAAACGTCTTGGCTCAAAGGGCACATTTATTACGTATATTATTGCACAATAATTAGAACTTGCCTTTGAATTGGCCATTGACGTTGGATTCTTGGAACTTCCCAGACACGAAGACGTTCTGGTTTAAAAGATGCATCAAATTGATGAGCGTTGAAACTAAGAGACATGATCGCTCTTCAGTCCTATAAACAATTTAGTATTATTATAGACCTTTGGGGGAAATTAATCGACTTCTTGGGTTTACCCCTTAAAACCAGAACCGAACAGAAAAATAATCAAACTAAATATTTAGAGTGTTATTTATTTGACCTATCAGAGTTTATAATTGTATTAAGGTAATTAATTAATTACCAAAAATAATAAATGAATGTCTTTTGACTTGAGCAGTTTTTCACGTAATATAGATCTGGCAACATTGCATTCATCAGCTGTTTATTTTAAATCTTAAAAGCCTTCAATTTTATTTTATTTAATATATTACAATGATTAATGCAAATCAATTTAAACACAATGGACGATTTGCGAGAAAAAATATCGTAAAATTGAAAAAAAAAAAATGTAACTGACAGCGAGAAAAGAGTATTATTTTATGCGACGTTGCTAGACTGGTCTGAGTCTCATTTTTAAATATTGGCGACTGTCAATTTGGAGAATTTTTGACTTTCTTATTAAAATATCTTTAAAAGATTCCTGCAGAAACTTTTAATTTTATGTTTAACGTATTCCTCGGAAATGAATTGATAAAAATGTAAGTTTTTTTGTTTTGTTTTTTTACCTATTGCAGAAGTGGCTATATAATTCGATATGTGTGTGCTTTTCGTCGACATTCCCCACAATGTGACAAACTAACAAATAATTCAAAACTTTCCAACAACAAAGTTCTGATCTCATTTTAACATACAAAAAAAAAAAAAAAAAACTTTCCAAATATTGTAATTGTTAAAGAAGTTTTTTATTTTTTCAAAAAAAGATGTGAAAGCTTTTCGTGTGTATGTGTGTGTGTGTGTGTGTGTGTGAGCTACTCTATCTACTCCTGACCAGAATTCGTTGGCACTATTGATTACAAGACTGCGCAATGCACCGACAACGAAAGAAGAGGGGAAAGCAGAAATCCCTCCCCTCCCCCCCCTCTCCATTGGTGTAGCTAAAGCTCTCTTCTGGAGAATGATTAAGAAATACATCTTGTTGCAAAATGAGATTTTTTTTTTCTGTATGTACGATATATAGTCTGAATAATATAGAATAAGTTTAATTACTGGGTTTAAAAACTGGACAAGCCTAAAGGGAGGCGCGAATATTAGCAACGGTGACCAATTTTCTAAATGATTGCTAAAGTTGTATGACAGGGGGCCCGGGGAGGGGGAGGCCTGGACCCCCATCAACTGGGGGACCTGCGGCGGATGGATAATGAAAAGAATCCGAAAAAGCGATTTTTCATAAAAAACGAGAAACTTTCATATTCTTGATATTATTTATTTTGAGTTTGTTGGTCGGGGAAATAAATTCTGTCTTATAAAATGGAATTGATAGCCTATAAAATAATAATTTTAAACTCACCTGAAATCCCTTTTTTATTTTTCTATCTTGACGACCGAATTATTTGTTTATTTATGTTAAAAAAAAAAACACTTGTTATTGTCAACATCAGCGAATATTGATTTCCTGACTATCATAATTGTTTTTTTGTTTTTTAATTAAACCTCTCTCTCTTGATAGAACAAAAATAAAAAGATGCTCATAACACATTTGTTTGAGTTTTGATTAATTTGCTTGTCTCTCTTTTTGTAATAAAAAAGCTTTTGAATCTAAAAGAAATATGGAGTGACTACACTGTAAAAAAAATATAATCATTTTTCATCTACTTCGGTGATTTAATATTAATATACCCAGGATATGAAATGAAATTAATATAAAAAGTTTATGAACAAATTACCAACTTTTAAACTTATCTTTTTCTTTGTGTGCCGCCAAATTTTGAAATCGTTAAAAGTGTACCGCGACAAGTTGAGAATCACTGGTCTAAACGTTCTCAAATAACTCGATTACCTCAAGGAATTTTTATTAATATTATTTTATAATTATTTTAAAGGGAACTTGAAATTATTCTTTTAAAATTTATTTCACAAATCTAAATTTATTAAATTCTAGTTTGAAATTCGCGCTCTAAACTATTTAAATATTTATGAAGTCATACTAATTAAATAATTTTTATAAAGTAATTCAACTAAATAGCTATAAAAATGAAAATTAAAATTTAAAACAATTTTTACCAAAATAATTAATTTTAAAATATACAAGAAATTTGTTTAGTTGGCAACAAATTGAACTTTCTCATATATATTCATAAACAGTTTATGAAACAGAGTTCCTATACTTGTATAGGAAGTTTTCTGGAATTTTTTTTTTTTTTTTTTTTTTTTTTTTTTTTTTAACATTCACAGTTTTTTTCTCATTCACACTCACACTCACACACACATTCACACAGTCTTTTCGGCAACTTAGGCCATTTAAGACTTTAAACGATAACCGTTGTAAGTAATATATAAATTGTAGGTTCAGGCATTTCTATTTAAGCCATGGAAAATTTTTAACAGTGTAGCCTTCTATAATTGGAAGTTGTGTTCTGTGCTTGTACACCACACATTTATTTAGTTTCCATTAGACTTTAAGATGTAAGATAAACAAAGAAAAATATTTGTCATCTTTCTATGAAAGACAAGAGTAAAGTGTGCTTTAAAAAATTTCAAGGGCAAAATGAGAATATACATTTTAAAGAGAATCTTTAAAAATAATTGATTTTTGAATTTTAATCAAAATTGTTGTAGCGAATTTTTTTAGAAACTCGGAAAAAACTGAAAAAGTACATCAGTAAAGTACTAGTACTTTTTGGTCGATTTTGTTCAAAAGCTTCTTGTCACCTCCCATGGGGGTGCTTAACTTAAATATAAAATTTCAAACTCCTAGCTCTTTTCGTTCTTGAGATATTTTGTTCACAAACAAACTATTTTCTGGACTCATCAGACCTCAAAATCTCGAATTTTTGACATGAATTCAATACTTCCTCTTTCTCTCTCTATATATATATATATTAAGGGGGTTCAGGAGCGACGTCTAAACGTACTTTAAAAAAACTAGATTATTATAAGGAATTTTTCAATGCGGTTTTTTTTTTTAAATGAATTAAATTCACAAGAGATTATTGGGACATTGAGCTATAATTTGTTTAATGACTTGTTAAAAAATTATCGTAATTAATTTTTTGTTATCAAGCAAATACAAAAAAAACAATCTATCCCAATAATCTTTAATTTTTTTTAAATTTAAAAATGAATTTATTGTTATTATTAATCACATATTAATTAAGAAAATTTTAAAATAAGCTTAGATGATTTATTTAAAAACCAACTGTCAAATTAGTTCAGCATTCTTGCAATAGATGAGTCTAACAGACGATACTAGTATTAGCCTATATATATTTTTATGCTTTTATAAAAGATCCATAATATATAATAACATTTATAAAGTATTTATTGTTAAAAGATCAATGAAAATCAACCAAATGCATTAAATATTATTAGCTACCATTCTGACATCTCTTGGCAAATTTTTGAATTACTTGATTTTTTGGGCATACTTTTTATGACACACAATCGGGAAAAACATGCGTAACACCTTCGCTCCCGTCATATATTTAGGTAAAAGAAAGTAAAAATCTAAGAAATTAAAACAAAAGTTGAATGACAAAAACGTATTAAGGGCGGATAGAGCAGGGGCGCCGGAACGAATTTGAATCAGGGGGGGGGGCAACCTCTTCCTATATGGAGATGATATGATTGCCCTCGGGGCTTGGTGTAGGGGTTAGAGTGCTAACCTCGTATACCGAACGTCGCGGGTTCGGACCCCAGGCAGTCCGATGATTTTATTTAAGGCATTTGGATACCAAATGGCTTAAATAAGAATGCCTGGACCCCAAATAATATATATTCATAACTGTTATCGTCAAAGTCTTAAATGGCCTAAGCCGAAAAGACTGTATGAATGTGTGGGTGCATGTGAGTGTGAATGAGAAAAAAGTGTGAATGTTAAAAAAAAAAAAAAGTGATGTGATTGAAAGGGAAAGAATATAAAAAAAAAAGGTTTAATAAGAGTAATAATAATTAAAAAGAAACATTTGCTTGAATACAATTTTTATTTATATAAATATATATATATATCAATAATAATATTATTTATAAATCATGGAAATTATTTTTTAATTTTGCCAAAATGTTGAATTCTAAAGTCATTACTATTTATAAATGTAGCCATGATATTTTGGATATCTATTTCATCTACGATTTCTGGATATGTATTTATTATGCATACATGATTTAATCGTTCTTGCGTCATTGTTGAGCGAAGATATGTTTTTATTCTTCTTAACATAGAAAATGAGCGCTCAGCGGTTGCTGATGTGGCCGGGATCACTAAAAGTAGTTTTAGAATATTTCTCAGGTTAGGAAATAATTTTTTTGATTCTTGATTAAGATTTTTGTATTTTATTACAAAATCATTCAAGCATTTAGCTTGAGGAATTAATTCCCTAAAGAAATCAAATTCTCTTTTGACCTTTTCTTCTACAAACTCATATTCTTTTAAAATATCTATAACAGATTGGTCCCAAAAACGGGTTTCTAAAATAACAATTTTTTCGATTTGTAGATATTTTAAAAACCCCGGTTGGGAGAATCTTAATTCAATCTCGTTGATTATCCCATCAATAACTTCATAGAAAGTTTTTCTAAAATATTCTTCTATTGACGTGAACTTGTGTTCAGACTCGTTAGGTTTATATAGAAATTTTTTAGGAATCTCTCGCTTTCTCGGTAACGAGGGCTCCTCAAGATTCATTTCTTTTATTTTTTTCTTTACATCCTTCCACATTTCATTAAAAAATTGTTCTGAGCGTTTTTTTTTTAAAGATTCTAAAACTAACTCAACAGCTTCCTTTGCCCCAGCTACAGTTTGCGTTTCACTTTGAAGAACATTGCTCAATTGATCAGTTAAAGAAAACATTAGATAACTAAGTCTAATTCCAAAGTATATAGAACCCTTTGATAATTGATCATAAAGTCCCTGGCTTTGGACCCTATATCATCATTACAAGATGCTAATGAAAATAGAAAGTCCAAAACAGCAGGGTAAGTATTGATAACCCCTGACAATGAAGTATGTCTGATGGTCCAACGGGTTGGGCATAATGGCCGAGGGCCAGTTTTTCTCTATTCCATGAGCCTTAGCAATCTCATGAAAATTATGTGATCGTTTTGGTGATTCTTTGACAATAACTCCTATGTCGTTTACCCATTGAAGGCAATCACGTATTAAAGGAATTCTTTTTGAAGAATCCTGCACAGCCAAATTTAGAGAATGAGCTGAACAATGAATAAATAAAGCCATTGGTTGATCTGCCAACACTCTTGATTTGACACCGTTTTTTATTCCGGTCATATTTGATCCTCCGTCATAGCATTGTCCTCGCAAGAGATCCATACTTAAATCAAAACGAATAAGCATGTCTTTTATAATATTATACAATGATTCCCCAGTCATAGAGTGAGTGTCATAGAGACCAAGAAAAAACTCATCAATTTCAAGAGTATCTTCATCTACAGATCTGATCGATATAGAAACTTGTTCTTTTCCCTGTACATCATTGGTTTCATCAACAATGAGAGAATATTCTCCTCTTTTTTTATTATTTTAATAATTTTACGCAAAATATCATGGGAAATAATTCTCAATATTTCATTCTGAATATCTGAAGAATTATATGATTTTTTGTGTTTTAAAAATAATTTTAATTCTGGAATGTCATTTTCCCTGAGACGTAATAATTGAATGAAATTTCCTTCATTAATATCATGTGCTCTAAATGCAATTCCCTGACGAGCTAAATATAATGCTGAGGTTATTATTGTTTTTAGAGCGATTTGATTTTGTATTTGAACAGATAATGTTTGTTCAGATAATAAGGAAATAATTGGAGTATTTTTCTTCAGTGCTTCTAATTTTATAAATGATTCTTTGTGAAAAGCAGATTTTTCGTGACTTTTTAATTTTATGATAATTTTTTTCCAGTTTTTATACCCATCAATCACTAAGTTTGTTTCATGATTTTTTTCACATTTTACTAATTTTTTTCCTAGCGCTTGGACACATATGAAACAAAAAATACTTTTAGTCATTGAGTCAAAATGAAGCCAAGGGTATGTTGTGAACCACTCATTCTGAAAATTATGATTACGTCCAGATTGGGTCCATGGAGGAATATCCAAAGGTTGATACGGTTCGTTTAAAGAGCATATCTTTTCGTGTGTGTTTTTAGTAAAAGCAAAAGAAACACTCTTTACAGGAGCAGATGGATCATCGGCGATGTTTTCTGTTAAATAAATGAATAAATTATTTAATTGAATTTCCGATCTCTGAGCAAGGCAACAAAACAATAAACAAGCATAATGACTCATTTTTTGAAATTATTATATTAATACCTATGGTGTTTGTGGAAGAAATGTTACTGCTGGTACTAGGGCGATGCTCATGGTGCAAAGGACTACCCGTGCTAATGCTTCCTTTTTCTAAAGAGCCTACGAAAGAACCAGATATAATAAGAAATTTTCATTTTTTTATTAAATTTTTAGCGTACGTATATTTTTGGCGAAGAAAAATAAGTTTTTAAGAGTAGGCCTACGGCCATTCTTACCTGTTTCTTTTTTAAAATAATCATCAATAAATCGACGTTTCATTTTTTTCTTCTTATAACTGTTAATCAACTACACTAAATAGTCTGTAGTCCTTTATATTTAACTTTTACAAATATATAGTTTAACAATATGCAAATTATTTAATCAAAATTTTTTTAGGCTATATAGTAGATTTGTTATTTACTATTTGAAGGAAATAAATATTTTTAATTTTCTTTATTTTAATTTTTTTTTTTTTCCAAGGCATAAAGTCTCAAGTTTTCATGTTATCTAAATTTTATTATTTTAATTCCATATAAAATGTATTTAAATTTAGAAATACAATAGGTCTATATAAAATAAAAAAAATTTCTTACTTTTTAATTTTTTTTAAATTTAAATAAAAAAAATTTTAAAATATATCATTTTTAAAACTAAATGAAATAAAAGAAGAAATTTTGCCCCCCTGCCCCCCTGTAGGATGCCAGGGGGGGGGCAATGTACCCGTGCCCCCCCAGTTCCGGCGCCTATGGGATAGAGTAGCAATAAATTTGTTTGTTTTCTTCTGTTGCAGACACCAAGGACATATTGTGCCTCGAATATAGAGGATATCACTGCCGTTGTTGAGCATGTAATCAAAACACACCCAGGAGTTCCCGTTGGAGCAACAGGCATCTCAATGGGCGGGTTTGTTAACATCTTTTGCTTTTTGTTTTTAAATAAGATGTAAAACATTTCCCGGTTTACTTCTTTATACTAGTAGAGCAGGTTCTTCTTGCCAAATTTTATAAAAGAAATAAGAGTTATTTTTTTTTTTTTTTTTCAGGCTGAGCCCCTGGTCAAGGGCAATTCAGGATTTTTATTGAACGAACATTTACATTTGTAGATCTGATGATGGTCTCTCAGATAGATCGAAACTGGTAGTTAATGTGCACATCAGTCATCGTTCAATAAAACTCCTGAAAATAAAAAAATATAGTCTATCATTTATTATTTTTTTAAATTTTGCAAGAATATTGGTATAAAGAGGAAAACTTCCGTTTCATATGTTGGCTCGCAACGTTTTTAAAGAACTCAAAACGGGATGGGGACGCAATCAGGGAGAGTATCTGCTCTCAAAATAAAAATTAAAAATATCAAAAAAAAATAAATTATAATTTATTTAAAAAAAAATCAAATAGAAAAATTTATTGAAAAATATTTAAAAAAAAAATAAAGGTAAAAATATTTGAAAGTTGATGTCTTTGGTGTGGAAATTGATGATGTTTCGGTCGCATCTGCCCTACCTTCGTCCGAACTGCAGTGAAGGCGGACGTTTATCGGCAATTCTGTTTCAAGTGTAGACCGTCTCTCAGCCCGAAGACAAAATTAGGTGGTGTTGCTTCTTCTCCCAGCCAGTGGCGAATATGGTATGCGGGTCAGTCAGTAACCGAGAGATATGATGATGATACTAGCCGCTTCACAGTCAGCGACCAAGTCATGGAGATACTGACGACGGCTTTACAGCCAGCGACCGAATGAATGAAGATCTGCGGGCTTTGCCAGCCCGCAAACGAATGATATATTTGAAGATGGTAGTGGCTTCATAGCCCGCCAGAGAGTGATATATGTTTCTATTCCCGACTGCCAACAAATCTCACAAGTGGGGAAAAGTGGAGTAAAAAAGTATTATTTTATTTTTAATGTTTTCCAAATTAAATAATTTTTATAAACTAGCCGCGTCGCCGGGGGGCTTCGCCCCCTGGACCCCCTTCAGCTGGCTCGGGCCCGCCTGCGGCGGACCCTCGCCTTTTCTTCTTTTTTTTTAAACATTCACACTTTTTTTCTCATTCACACTCACACTCACACACATATTCACACTGTCTTTTCGGCAGCTCAGGCCATATAAGACATTTACGATAACCGTTAATTATGAATTTATATATATTAGGGTCCAGGCATTCTTATTTAAGCCATTTGGTATCCAATTGGCTTAAATAAATTCATCTGACTGCCTGGGGTCCGAACCCGCGATGTTTGGTATAAGTGGTTAGCACGTTAACCTCTACACCAAGCCCCGAGGGCCCTTTTCTTCTTAATTATGAAAAGAAAATTATATACAAGGAAGAAGCAGGCGCAGCCAAAAATAAAGCCTCCGATTTTTTTACAATTAATGAGACGTTTCGAGACTTGCTTCTTCCTTGTATATAAATCAACGCGTACTTCATTGGTTAAAAGAAAATTATTATTATTCCATTCCAATTCAGTGCCTGCTTGAGTATTTGTTTACATTCATGGAATACACAAATGAAAAGAATACATAAATATTTCTCTATACATTTCCATACATGGGAGAAATCGTAACTTTAAAAATTAATAACTTAGAAAGTTATGGGAATTTCGGGATGAAAATAACTTTCCTGTAATCCCGAGAAGGTCCTCTTTATGCATATAAAATTTCATTTCAAAATTCCAACGAGAAGTTGCCTAAATAGAGCGTGACAGACGGACAGACGGACAGACAGACAGACAGACGGACATTAGTGAATTATATATATAGATTTCTTCTACATAATTTTATAATTAGAATTTAATTCAAGTAATTGGAATAATAACGAATTAAAATTAATTTTAAAAAAATCGATCTCTCCCTGACATAAGTCCTTGAGATCGTTGCGGGCTAATTTTTTTTGGGTGAAAATAGTGTAAAAACAAAAAATGATCTTGCAATAAAAACTAAATTTAATGTACCATAACTAGTAAGTAGGTCTCTTTGGGCAAAAAAAAAAAAACGTGTATTTCTATCAAAATTCCAACAAATACTTAAATATAAGAGAAATATTTCCAATTTTATTTATATCAAAAAGAATAATTAAAGTTTTAAAATGTGTTGCAGATTGATACTTGGAAACTACCTTGCGGAGCAGGGAGAGGAAGCGCGGAAAAAATTGACAGCAGCGATGATCATCTCTGTGCCATGGAACGTTTTTATTGGAACTGAAAGCATAGAGCGGCCCTGGGTCAATAAACTCCTCAATAGACATCTCGCTTACAGTCTTTGTAACACTGTCAAAGAGTGAGTTCAATCACATTATTATGTTATTTCACCCTTATGGGGGTTAAAATAAACATTTAAAAAAAATTATTATTCTTAAAAATTAATTGCTGATAAGGTAAAAATAAAAAGAAAAATTTATTTGGGTGAATGATTGATTTATTGGAAAATAAATAAAATTAAGTTTGCAAGACTGTTTTAATATAAAATTTGATTGATGATTGGTCATTGGCTTCGCAACAATGACTTTGGGGGTAACAATAAAAAAGGGTATTGAGTAATCTGTCGACTGGCTCAGGCTCCAAGGTTCATATTTGCTCAAGATTAAAACAATATTTTTTTATTATTAAAATTTTAAAGAAGAGATTTGATCTTTTCAACATCAATGAATTATATTTAATAAGAATTTATATTGAAAGTTAATTAAATGGAAATCAAGTGACACACACACAATTTGCTCTTGTTGATTGAGTAACGTTGATCAGGACTTATCTGGTTGAAGAGAGTGTCGTAGCTGCGCATGCGTGATGGCTGTTGCAGCACGAGGACCAAACTATCGTTGATGGAGATAGTTTGGATAGCGTTTCGGTGACGGGCTTGCCCAAGTACATTTCGGTCGCCTTGGCTGCCTTCATCAGGAAGAGTTTCGGCAACGGAAGAAGCAGTGTGGCAAAGAAATGGTTGTCGCCAGTTGGCCGGAAATGATGGCGTTAAAAATTATAAAAACTTCTTCTCTCTTCGCATGGACTCAATTAATAATTACGAGTGAATTTTCTTGATAAAATAAAGACTGGGCATAATAATAATTGGACGTGTTGGATAAGAGAGACTGTACGGCCTGCACTTTAATGTAAAGACAGCCGCCCTGAGCGATGTCATCCGCGGTCTCTCCTGGTCTCTCATGGTCTGATCCTCTTGCTTTCTTCTCTCCACTTCTGTGTGTGTCTGTCTGTGTGTGTGTATATCAAATTTGATTGGCAACCCTTTGACCAATCAGGAAATCAAAATAATTTCAAGAGGAAATTTCCATTGAAAATATTGAAAATTATTTGATAATATATAAAATTTAAATATCGGATGAATTTATTAATTCAATTTAAAATAAATCATTTTGTATTAATAATTTAAGAAATTAATTATCTTATTGATATTGAGATTTTCAATTAAATTATTTCTCAATTGAGGAAATTAAATAAATAGAAAATAGAACCTTGAACTCTGACACACGACATAAAAAAATATGCAACAATGGCAACGAATTATTTAAGGAACAGATTAAATAATATTAAAAATCGTAATTAAAACGATATACCATTACAACATCATCATAATCACTGTTTGGGGCGCGAATATTAATTGTTACTTTGTTTTTTTTTTTTTTTTTTTTTCAGATTCCCAAATAGCCATAAAATCCATTACAATCTCGACGCAGTCCTTAAGGTAACCAATATAGAAATTATTTTTTTTTCTTCTATCACATACGTATAAAATAAAATTTTGAAGCAGATCTGACCCAGGTTTATCGTTTAATTAATTTTTTTAAAATTGAAATTTAACATGTAGTCTATGGGGAATGTCGGGGAAACGCACACATATCGAATTATATAGCCACCTCTGCAATAGATACAAAAACCAGAAACTTACATTTTATCAATTACCTTCCGAGTAATACGTTAAACATAAAATCAAAAGTTTTTGCCGAATTCTTTTAAAGATATTTTAACAAGAAAGTCAAAAAATTCTCCAAAATGACAGTCGCCAATATTTAAAGACTCAGACCAGTCTAGCAACGTCGCATAAAATAATACTCTTTTCTCGCTGTCAGTTACATTTTTTTTTCCATTTTACGTTATTTTTTCTCGCAAATCGTCCATTGTGTTTAAACTGATTTGCATTAATCATTGTAATATATTAAATAAAATAAAATTGAAGACTTTTAATATTTAAAATAGATAGTTGATGAATGCAATGTTGCCAGATCTATATAACGTGAAAAACTGCTCAAGTCAAAAGTCATTAATTTATTATTTTTGGTAATTAAATTATTAACTTAATACAATTACAAACTATGATAGGTCACGACTAAATTATAATATGTAATTTTGGCATTCAAATGGAAAATATTTCACTATGTTTTAGAGTCGTACAATTCGAGAGTTTGATTCTTCCTTTACGGTGAAACAATTCGGGTACCGAGATGTGGAAGATTATTATAGTCGAGCGACATTGCATAATAAATTGCATCATTTACGAGTGCCAACTTTGTGCTTAAGCGCGGCAGATGATCCTTTCCAGCCTGTTTCTGGTAAGTAACCAGGGGGTGAAAATTAAAAAAAGATTTCTTTCTTTCTCAGTTCATTGTATATATGCGCTAATGTTTTGTATCAAAGCCAATTAATTGTAATAAAAATTAAATTCAATTATAATCTCTTAAGGTGCGCGTCTCGGGGTGCTAATTTTGGGACTTTCCAGCGGCCACAATTTTGAAGCTATCGACCTCAAATTTTTTTTTAAATTAAAGCTATTTAAAATATCTACAACTTATAGAAGCCCTTTTTTTGATTTTCGAAAAAATAAATTTTTTTTTTAGATTAATCGCATTAAATAAAAGATATTTTAAAAAAGGAGCTCTATAAGTTGTAGATAATTAAATTAGTAATCATTGTGTTAAAGAATAATTAATTTTATGCCTTTAATTAATTAGCTGGAAAGTCTAGAATGAAATGCAATTTGTCCCTTGTTTTCCTATGGGGAACACTAACGCCATCTCTTGCCGCCTAGAGGAACTCGGTAGTCAAAAGCTTTCTAACGACTTTTCGAGACGCGCACCTTAAATGAAAAATTATAAAAATTGTTATTTAATTAAATTTCTTTTTTATTTTTTTCCTGGGGACTCACTGGTGTAGCGGGCTAGGATGTCGGCTTCAACAAAGGAGAGCCGCGCTCAAACCCTGGGCTTGAGGGATTTTATCATTAAATAAAAATATTCCATTTTTTTCGACCAGTGAGAGTACTTGTGTTTTTTCTTTGATGACGTTTTTATTAATAATTTCGTTAATAATTAGCAGATTTTTACGAATGAATAATTTTTAGAAAGCCAAAGAACTATAGAATATCGTACATATATGTTTTTTGCATTCAGGGATATCTAAAATTGTATTAGGGGTGACCAAAGAAAAAAAATCTTGAAAATTTCGATTTTTCTAAACTTTAAGCCGTTTGCGGCACGTCTAAATGACCTCCGATTGGGATGCAACTTAAAATTTATATGTATTCTAACTATCTGCATATTTTTAAAGGGTGTCGCCTTAAAAAAAATCCAGGTAATATAAAATTAGAGCCGCTTTAGAGCACATTTTCTATTAAAATTTTATTTTCTCTATAGCTCTAAAATCTGAGGTGATGGGGCAAAACTGATGGCATTTTTGGAATCAGCGCTACCCAAATACCCAGGAATAGCTTCAAATTCTCAGTCAACAAAAAAAAGTTCCTTTTTGTTGCCCTGTGTAATCGATAGCTTTTTTTTTCTCTAGCAAAATTTCCATTTTTTCAAACGCATTTTTTTCCCGAAAATAATCCATTATTTACCCAATAATCGGTTATGAAAAAAATAATCGAAATAATTAATTAATCGATTATTATTTTTTTAATAATCGATTATTTTTAAAGAAAATAATCGATTATTTTGCGAAACCCTACTTATGACCTGAAGCGCAAAAAGATATAATAAAAAAAGATTGGGGTGGTTATATTTTTAACGAAAATAATTTATATATATATATATAATAACGGAGTGTCCGTCTGTCACGCTCTGTTTGATCAATATCCAGTTGAAATTTCGAAACAAAATTTTGCAGTCTTATAAAGGAGGTTATGGAGAGTCCAGGAAAAATACTCGGGTCCCGGAATTCCTACAACTTTTTGAGTTATTAATTCCTAAAGTTACGATTTCTCCCATAGGAATGTATAGAGAATTATATATGTATTCTTTGCATTTATGTATTCTATAGATGTAAACAAATCCTCAAGCAGGCACTGGATTGGAATAGTAATAAAAATTTTCTTTTCGTAATTAAGAAGAAAGTTGAGGGGGTCCAGGGGGGCGAAGCCTCCTGGCTAAACGCGAAGCACGCAGAAGGCGGGTGGCGCGGCTAGTACTCTTTAAATTATATTACAATATAAAGAAAGTAAATCCCCATAAAAATTCGTCAAGTAATTTCAAAATTATTGCAATATTTAAAAAAAAAAAAATTAATTAAATCTCTCAAATATTATTTAATAATTAATTATATTTATTAAATTTTCTTTTTTTTTTCTTATATGGATCAAGGATATATTTGAATGTTATAAGACTTGTTTTTTTTTATAGGGAACTACCTAATTGATAATATTCACAATTGCGGGAAAAAATGATTATAATGTGTTAAATCGGCGGTAAAATTATTAATAGCGAAATTTTCTCAGCTTCCTTTGGAACAAATCAATGATTAATTAATTAAAAATAAATTTCAACAATCGGTCGATTAGAGTAGAATTTATCAACAATTGACAAACAACAATAGATAATTCTTCTTAAAAACACTTGTTAATTTGTTTATTTATTATTTTTCCAGGAATCCCGATGGACGCTGCCCGACGCACTCAACACGTAGCCATAGCTGTGACATCACGGGGCGGCCATATTGGTTTCATGGAGGGCCTATTCCCATTAAAACAAGATCAATATATTGGCCGATTATTTACACAATATTTTAATGCAATTTTTCAACATCGCGATCAATTAGTTGAATAACTAGAGGCTTCGGGGTCGGTATTTGACGACCCCGAAGCAGATGAAGGGACGCCTTCTACTTCCTCTTCTCTTTTAGTTCAAGAAGAAGAAGAGGGCTCATGAAAGGCCAGGCTGTGACACACCCAAATGTTTGTTTGTGATACAAAAAAAAAAAACAAAAAATGATCGTCCGTGTGTTTTTTTGATTTTAATAGAACCTGTATATTGTTGAAATAATTATTTTTTATGAAGGATTTATATTAAAGAGATAAGATAAGATGATGGATAGTTCAAGCCTTTTCACGTGTGTGTGTGACAGACAAAAAAAAAAAAACAACGATAATCAAGAGAATTCAAGAAAATATCGATTCTCTGCTCTAAGTTCCAGCAAATTTATGGAATTTCCTCTCTTCTAACAGACGTTAAAATTTAAAATAAACAAATGAGTGTTAAAAAGTAATTTAAGCGTTAAAAAATGCTATTCTCTAAATAAAATTTTAACAGCGACGTTAATATGTTGCTTTTATTTTAAAGCTATCAAAATCTTTACCTTACTTTTTAGGTTAAGGACGTCATTTTTATTTTAAACACGACGTTAAAATATTAAAGCCACCCCCAAGACATGGCATTAATTTTTAACACTATTTACTAAATGTTAACGCTTTGACTTTAATTTTTTGTTTACAGAATAGCATTTTTTTTAACGCTTACATTACTTTTTAACAGCTATTTGTTTATTTTAAATTTTAACGTCTGTTTTTATTTTTAGAGAATTAAGGTGTTGGAGACATAGAACCTTAAGGGGCTTCAGGAGGTCACTTTGAATTTTTGGTACGGAAATACTAAGGCATATTTAAATATTTTTTTATACAGTCTTTTTTAAAATGAACTAAATTTGTGAGCATTTTACTTAATAGAAAGCTTTTTTTTAAATTATGAATTATTTAAAAAATAATGAAAATTATTTTTTTATATTTATAGAAAATGTGAAAAAAAAATTTGTATTATGATAATCGTAATTTGTTTTTTTAATTTAAAAATGTAAAAATCATTAATTATCCAATCTATAAGAACTAAATAAATAAGTGACAAAAATAAAAAATGAATTAAAAAAAAAGATTAAATAGTTCAGGAGGCTTGTAATAGATGGCAGGCTAGTCTAACAGCCGCTATAGTCACTGTATTAACAAAGACAGAGACAATGAACTGTCTCCAACACCTCAAGAGGCTTCAGGAGGTCACTTTGAATTTTTGGTACGGAAATACTAAGGCATTTTTAAATATTTTTTTATACAGTCTTTTTTAAAATGAACTAAATTTGTGAGCATTTTACTTAATAGAAAGCTTTTTCTTTTAAATTATGAATTATTTAAAAAATAATGGAAATTATTTTTAGAAAATACAAAAAAAAAATTGTAATTTTTTTTTTTTAATTCTAAAAATATAAAAATCATTAATATCCAACCTATAAGAATTAAATAAATAGGTGACAAAAATAAAAAAAAAGATTAAATAGTTCAGTAGTCTTGTAATAGATGGCAGGCTAGTCTAACGGCCGCCATTATCAAATCACTTATAAACCTATATTTATATATTTTTATGTTGTTATCAGTAGCGTAACTAGGTCGGGGGGCTCCAGGCGCATCAAGCCTTTGGCGCCCCTCAATACCGACATAGGCGCCCTAGGGCATCTAAGGATCTATATTCTTTCCATAGATTGTCCAAAAGATTGATAATTTTCTTTTAAATTATATTAGAACTTAAAAAACGCCGCCCTAGTTAACCTTCAAAGGCTGGTTACGCCGCTGGTTGTTATTGAAAGATGAACGAAAAATGCATGAGATTAAATATACCCTCCTGCCATCTATCGACAAATTTTAGAGAGATTTGTGTTTTTGGCACACACCTCAAGGCCCTTATTAACGCCATCTCTTGGCAAAAACATGCGAACAGCTAGCTGTCTTTGCCATAAACGGATTTTGCCAATAAAAAGAGTGAGTGAAAAGGCTTGAACTCTTCCGCCCATGGAGTTGTTAAAAAAAAAAAAAAAAAACATTCCCATAAAAATATAAACTCTCTCTCTCTCTCAAATAAATAAATTTTAGTAGATATGTAGCTGAATTTTGACAGTTTTGAAATAAATTAGAACCCAGAATCTCTGGATTATTATTTCTTATACTTTTGTCTATTTAAAAATACAACAAATAAATAAAGAAATCCTCTATAGAGAGAATCAGCTTTTATTATAATCGCCTAGAAAAGAGATTAGAGAAGTTACAAGACTAATGCGGATTTTATTTAAATAGTGGATATGAAATAGAATAGAATTACAAAAAAAGTATCTATATATACTGTAGATAAATTCAGTGCAATTCGGTTCAGTAAAATTTTACCTATATAGATATTGGATTCAAAAATTTGATGGAAATATAAGTTTCTGTGAACAAAATATCTCAAAAATAAAAAGAGCTAGGAGGCTGAAATTTGATATTTAAATTACGTATCTCTCTGTGACCAGACACGAAGATTTTAAACAAAATCAGCCAAAGAGTACTAGTACTTTACTGATGTACTTTTTCAGTTTATTTCGATTTTCACAAAATTCGTTCGAAAGGATTTTGATTAAAATTCATAAATCAATTATTTTTTAGATGTTTTTTAAAATGTATATTCTCATTTTGCTCTTAAATTTGTTTGAAGTACACTTTACTCCTGTACTTGATTTTTTTTTTAAAATTTTTTTTTATTTACAATCATAGAACACAATTTGCAATTACCGAATGTAAAAGAAAGTTGTGTGATCTGTGAGCATCACACCAGATTTTTTTTTAAAAGGAATATGTCAATTAAAGCAAAACATAAGCGTGCCAATGAATATCTAAATCTTTTTCTTATTTTTTGTCTTTCTTATTCCCGCGGTGCGGGGTCGGCGGTAAAGAGGGGTTTTTTGCGACCGGAAGAAATAGAACAGACCGGCCCGTCGCATGGCCTGACGCTTGTTGAAATTACAGAGGGAAGGGACAGGGGACCTAATATCCCAGATAACACCACCACTTGGCATGTTGGGACCAGAGCCTAGGGGTAGCAATGGGGGCATGTGTCCCGGGCCTCAGTGGGAGGCAAAGAAAGAAAGCTGGGCAAAAAACAGCCGAAACTTGAGCTTGAAAAGATGAAAACGTCGAATGAAATTCGCACACTTAAAAAAAAGTCTAATGATTTTCTCATCAGAAAAAAAAATGGAGTGATTTCAGTTTTGAGGGAAAAATTTAATTTTGCCCCCCTCCCCCCTCTAACAAATCTCCAAGTTCCGGTCGAACTTGAAACTTATACCCGTATTCATAGTCGTTCCTTGAGAAACAAGGAGCGACTATGAATACGGGTATTAGTATCCCAGCTCACACCACCATTTGGCGTTTCTTAATAACATTAGTCTTGGTGGCTAATTCTTGTTACCAGAAGATTTATTAATAAATATTAATTTTTGAAACTTATAACCTAGTGTTTGTGATTTAATTTTTTTTTTTTTTTTAATATATTTTTTTTCAACTAGAGCCTATTTCTCTAAAAACAGACTTTAAAATTTAAAATGTGATGATTTAACTTATGATGTTATTGTATAATGTTTTAACTTTGTATTTATTATTTTTATAAATGTATTTTTGTAATTTTTGTAATCAGTTTTTGCCCAACGGCGGTTAGCCAAGAGGGCAGAATAAAAAAAAAATATATATTTAAAATAAACAAATGGGTGTTAAAAAGTAATGTAAAAACAATCGGCGTTAAAAAAAAAATGCTATTCTCTAAACAAAGTTTTAACAGCGACGTTAACATGTTGCTTTTATTTCAAAGCTATCATCAGCAACCTTACTTTTTAGGTTAAGGACGCCATTTTTATTTTAAACCCGACGTTAAAATATTAAAGCCATCCCCTAGACATGGCTTTAATTTTTAACACTATTTACTAAATGTTAACGCTTTGGGTTTAAAGTTTTTGTTTACAGAATAGCAAGAATTTTGGATAGCATTTTTAAAGCTTACATTACTTTTTAACACCTATTTGTTTATTTTAAATTTTAACGTCTGTTTTTTAGAGAATAGACCTAATGGTGTTGTTTTTGAATTTTTATATCACGAATTCGATATGAATTGAACCGAATTGACCTGGAATTTATTTTTTAAATTAAAAACAAATTCGTTAACTATTACCACTAACTATCGAATAGTCAAACGCTGATAATAAACCGAACGGAGACGGCATTATAAAAAAAACAAAAACAAATGAACTTAGAACTTTCTAGATATTAGAACTTTGAACTTTCTTAAGAGGAAAAAAAAATATTTGTTATACTACCTGAAAATATAGAATTTTAAACTCTTTCTATTTAACTCTATCTCTATAATAAATAAATAAGCAATAAAAAGAATATTAAAAAAAAAAGGCTTGAAGAACCGTCCCTCTTTTTTTTGTTAAATATTTCAAGTTACGTGTATCTGCTCAACTAGGATTACATCAGGTTCATTTGCTTATTAAATTAGAATAGGATAAAAAAAAACGAGAATCGATCGAAAATGTAATTTTTTTACTTGCCGTCAATGACGTCATATTGATGAGAGAAAAAAAAATTGAATTTATATGAATAATTATATAATAATTATTGAGAGATTTAATTTATTTTAATTTTAATAAATAAATTCTGCAATTACTTAACGAATTTTTATGGGCTTTTGTGTAGCGGATTTTTTTTTTCAATTTTCGTAAATAACTCCTAAACTATGTCACTTATCAAAATTTTCTTTATTAGATAAATTGTAGAGGATTAAATTCTGAATCAAATGGATATATAAATATTAAAATTCAATTAAGAGAAATGTTTAAAAAAGTGTTAAATAATTTTGAAAATTTTTTTTTAGAAGTTTGTAACTTAAATAACTTCTTTATAATAAAAGTAACAAAAAAAGTTGTTTAGATAAAATTTGTAGAGAATTTAATTCTCTTTCGAATGGTATATAAATTCTGCTCAATATACATCCGGTCTTCAAAATAACGTTAAATGATTGATTTTTTTGAATTTTTTATCACTTTTTTTTTCAAGAACGAACGGACCGAAGATGGAGGAATTTATACCATTTTATTCAGAATTTAATCCTCTAAAATTTATCTAATAAGGGTGATTTTAATAAGTCTCATAATTCTGGAGTTATTTACAAAAAAAGTATAAAAATTTCGATCCTTTCTTGTTCTTTATTCTTATTGGCTAGAGTCTAGTGAGAGAGAATTTCTGAAAAGCTCTTGTTTAAAAAAATAATATGAATGAGCGAGTCCTTTAAAACTGCCAAATTAAAAAAAAAAAAAAAGTATGGCTAAAAAATGCAATGAAAAGAATGCAATGTTATTTTATTATAAAAAAAAAAATATATCAATCAAATTTTATAAAAAAAACAAAACAAAAACAAAATGTGTACACCTACGTGTTATTAGATTTATTTGTAAAGAAAAAGAAAAAAAAGATAATTTGTTATTATTAATCCTGTTGCATATCAAATTAAAAATTCTTTGGCATTTCTTGTTTGTGTTGTTGTATTCTTTGATAAAATAAAATTCAACAGGTTCAATCGACGACGAGTGACGTAAGCAGTGCCGGATTACCCATTAGGCGATCGTTTGGGATTTATTTTTTTTGTAAATCACTCAAAATAATAATGTTTCAACAAGAGCCTACGGTAGATAGTTTAAAAATGATTTTTTTTTTTTTTTTTTAATCTCTTTTTCGGCATCTGAGGCAGTTTAGACTCGGTTCCTATTTATTTAAATTGATTGGTAGCCAGAGTTGGCAAGTTATTTACCCATGAGTAAATTACACGGTGATAAATTACTAACTTTATTCGTCGTAAATAACTGTAAAAAACCAACTGCCTGAAAAAAACAAACAAAAACAGATTAAAATAGGGTCCAACCGAAACAAGATTTTCAACCGAAACCGAATTTCGACCTCAATCTTAGTTTCGACTGAAGCCGTAACCGAAAACGATTATTCGGACGGTTCCTAGCTTTAACAAGATTTTAATTCATATTTTTGTATGTTTGAATTTGGCCTTCGCGCATGCGCACCCGAGTTATTTACGTAAATTACCTTATTTACATAAATTACACTTATTTACGAAATTTTTTTGTAAATAACTGTAAAATCATGTAAATAACCCAACTATGTTGGTAGCCAATTCAATTGATATTGAATTTTTGACGCTGATGCGAACCCTTGACCCCTGTTCATTTCATTTCTCCTATCTTTCCTATGAAGTACAAGAGTAACCCCCCCCCCCTAGGAGGTGGGTGGGCGATTAAGTATTCTTAAATAAGAAATTATATATAATATTTAAGATATTATACATATCGCGTACGTGAGCCGCGAAATTTATACAATTAAATATTTACTAAATTCATATATCCGAAAAAATAAGGGTGTGCCGCCGGGAGTCGAACCACGGATCCACCGATTTGCGCTCAGTGTGCCCTTACCACTAGGCCACAGCACAAGGGCACACTGAGCGCAAATCGGTGGATCCGTGGTTCGACTCCCGGCGGCACACCCTTATTTTTTCGGATATATGAATTTAGTAAACATTTAATTAAGTATTCTTGTCAGCCCAGCGAGGGTGGACACTCGAGAAATCCAAAAGAGAACAAATCACTTTTTTAAAAACTCAATAAAAATCAAGCCACTACTTATAAGATAAATTAATACATTGAACATCAACATTATTAATAAATATATTCGAACAGAATGAGTGAAAAAGCGCATCGCATTGAAGAACCTGCCTCCCCGGGTTGTGGTTTCACCGAATAAGAAGATTGTGATCAGTTAAAAAGGAAAACCAAAAGCGGAAACAAGGGGCGGGGGGGGGGGGGACACCCCCCAACCTAAAATAAAATTAAATTTATTAAAAAAAAAATTTAAAAAATAAATATTTTATATAAATATTTTATTTTAATTTTTATTCTGCAAAAACAGAACAGAACCCACCTAAAAAATAAAAAAAAAAAAAAATGGTGTGCGGGGGGCCCCCCCACCCACCACACCCCCCCCCCCCCCCCCCAAAAACACACCCCTCTTGGCTAAAAGTTCATTCAATTGAAATATTGTTAGAGGAAGCTAAATAATAAGTAAACGCCTAAAAGATAGGCAACCAACGAAGGGGATCTACCAACCGATTGCATATCATCTAGGCGTATTAAAAAAAAATTATTATTGTTCGCTTATATCACTGGAACTATTCATCGGATTAAAACGAGGTTTGGTAAATTTGTAGTCCTAAGTGGGGTTAACAAGGTATTCAAACTAGAAGTGCATCGGACCGCAGAGAGCGGTAAATTATTATCGCGAACCACGGTTTTCTCAGCTTCTTCTGAACTAAATCTTTTGAAACTCAGCCATAATAATTAGAACGGCAAATTTCATGAGAATTCGTTCAGAAGTTATTCGTAAAAAACAAATTGCGTTTTAAGATTTCAAACTTCGTTATTTCATTGAATATATCGAGATCTAATCAAGTATTTAATTTAATTATATAATTAATACTATTTCAGTCTCACATACATTATTTGTATAATGCTGTGGGATTGGGAAGACTAAAGAATTTGATGAAGTAAAGGCGAGGGTCCGCTCCAGGTGGGCCTTTATTTTCAAAATAAAGGCAAATGCCGGGTGTGCAAGAAAACAGTTCTGTAAATGGTAAACATCGCTTTGGGCTTTAAAATTATAGGCTGTTGCTAAAGCAACTTTAAAGGAACCGTTAACTATTCTCTACTGTTAAGATATATAGATAGATGCAAAACGATTGGGCCCGCGAAAATGACAGCTTTCTATGTAGTTGGCCATTTGACCGCAAGGGCGCATTGTCAAATTGTATCATTTATAATAGTACCAAAATTATAAAAGAAATTAAAATAGTAATTATATTTGTATTCTTTAAATTTTAATCGTTAATATTAGGTTACAAAACAAAAAATGTTTAAATATTTAAATATCGTAAAATAAAAATAATAAATACGTTGGTAGATCTGACTGTCAGATGTTAAATTATAAAGAAACTGGGAATATACTATAACCTCACTTTTTCTCTTCATCGAATGAATATCTATAATAATTAATAATACCGCTTAATACGTTTCAGAAACAAAAACTCAATTAAATTAATGCATTTATATATTACCTCTCTCTCATGGTAATATAGTCACTAAATTCTTTTTTATTTCAATGAAACAAATCAGGTTAGTGGATACTTTATAGTTTAAAGCTCCGAATTTCAACCTTTAGTTTAAATACAGCTTTTACGAACCAATCACCTTTAATACGTTCTTGGAACTCAAAATTATTTAGCGGAAGGTTTAAAGCACCAAAAGCGTTTAACGAACCGTTAAACAGCCCGGCATCAAAGTGGAAAAGTTGTGCAATTTCGTTGTCTTTTTTTTTTTTTAATAAAATTCGTATCCTCTTTGAGACTACTTATTCATTTTTTTCCTTTTAAATGTCATCATGAATCATTTATCTGCTTATTCATTATGATTTGCTTTATTAATATAGTTAGATAATTCTTATCTTTTATTATTATTAAAATGATTATATAATAGGGTATCGTTCAAGCAATAGGCAATTATTATTTTAGATTTGCATAAATTTATTTAATATTTGTTCGTTGGTCATCAAAGCGACGGATTTTGTTTTAATTATGAAATGGTGGGA